>PVKH010018675.1:0-15069 GCA_004027955.1 Chaetophractus vellerosus | reverse complement strand
ATTTCCTCATCATAGAAAAGGAACACAGTGATGGGAAGGATTCTGTGGGCAAATGACTTTATAAAATTCAGGATGGACTGGAAGGGGAACAGAATTAAACCATTTCCATGGATGGGCACGACCACACAAGGTTGTTGAGAGAAATGATGAATTTGGTGGTCCTGGAGAATAATGTTTATTTGTTCAACCAATAATTATTTATTTGGGGCCTGCTGTGTTACCAGTACTTGAATTCAAGAGAAGTTTCCAACAAGTTTCTGCTTTTCTTATAAGATGGAGAGCACCACTCCTGGTTTCCAATTGGAAATAACTATTCAACAATTCTGTTTGTTCATATTCTTGCGGTTGAAAGCAGTGGAGGGAAGCACATTTTGTCCTAAGGAGGTCACATTATTACTGCTTTGGGTGCAAACATGGTCAACTTTTTATCCCTGTAAATGTGCATATTGTTTAAAGTCTCTTTAAAATGTCTTGCTGCATTGAAAGGGATCACAGTTAACTTAAAATAAATTTATTTCAACTTAGCAAGAGGGTACAGAGGGAGTGAAGTCAAGACCTCTGGCCTGGAGGGCAGCCCTATGAAAATTTGTTCATTGCAGACTACTTCTGGAAATCTGCTGAGTCTTTAGTTTAAACGGGACTTCCTCCCCTCCCCTCCCAAAGGAGACTGTGTCCATGGCTGTTCACCTTAAAGGCATATGGTTTTGATATCAGATATTTCAGAGGACGTCCTGTTCCCTGCAGCTGAGAAACCTTAGCTGCAGTTGTCATGAGAATGGCTGCTTCAGCCTGGCAGCCTGGGACCAATACCTTGCTCTGGAGTCTCTGCTTTTCGCCCCCAGCAACTTTGGGGCCAGTCTGATTCCATATATAGAACATGTATGTACTTATATTTACTTATGAAGAGTTGCTTATGTAGTGATCACCAGATGTTCATGGCACACCTAGCAGAAAGGGTCTCCAAGACACCTACACATGAATCAGGCTTTCCTGTCTTTTGTTGAGTCAGGAGATCATTCACTTATTTAATTAACATCTCTTGAGTACCTAATGTTTGCCAGGTCAGCGCTGCTGTTAAAGAGACAAATACTTCACAGGTCTTAGACACAAGGACTTATGACTATAATATATATTGTCCTTAGATTCTGATCAAGCTAACATTTGGTAATTGTTAGTATTTTGTAATTGTTATGGTGGTGGGCTTAAAAATCTACCTTATTAATACTCTTTATGAAATGGTGACTGATTTACACAGAAAGGGTAATTTTGTGGAGAGATAAAACAAGCATCCCCCATGATGGGGGTTGAGGATTGTGTGTGTCATTGAATGAAGTACTCTTCCCCAAAGAGTCTTGTTTTTCTTCCTGGAGTTCCCACAATAGATTTTCAATTTCTATCTCAAGAACTACAGATATTAACTATGCAGTTTTTTTTTGGAATGGCCAATTCATGAAGCTCATTTAAATGGTGGTTCACATCACTTTGCCAGTTTAATTTTATCCTAGAAGTTTTTTGTTTTCTTTTTTTCTTTCCATTGTATGGTTCTCCTTCCTGTAAACACCTTCTTTCTGTTGTGTAAGGAAACAATAAGGTAGGAGTATGGGGTGGGAACTTCCCAAATTCTGAGAGTAAGGGGCAAGAATTGAGACAATTAATGGCATGGGTCCAGTCACAGTGAGGTGTGGATTGTGGTGGTGTACTAACAGTGAGATGCGTTCTGAGTAAGGGGCTGAGAACAGGCTAGGGTGAAGGGGCTGGCAATGGTATTAAGGGCCCAAGTGCAGTTGGAGAAAATGGAATTTGTGGTGGAGTCAGCACAACTCAGTGATTTCTGGTGCAAACAGATGGCTGGTGTGTGTGTGTGTGTGTGTGTGTGTATGTGAGAGAGAAAGAGGAAGGGAAAGGGAGGGAAAGTGAGAAAGGAGAGAGAGGGAGAGATGGAGAGGAGAACAGAAAAGGTATTAGATGTCTGGTCCTTGCTTATCTGTACTAACCACAAAGAATGACTCTAATAATGGAAGTTTCAAGCTGGATAAGAGAGGAGGCTATTGACTTGTCTGGCTGGTTGGGAGATGACTTTGGAGCAGTTGGAACTTTGTAGTCCCTTCAAAATACTCCTTGAATCCCCTCCTGAGGGTTGGGGAAGCCTGGGTTACTCTTTGGATTGAGAATGATGAGGATCATGTTGGACCATTCTATTGTGTCTAGCCCAAACTAGGTTTCCAAGAGGTTGTCTGAGGCCAATGACTGGGAGCCATCAGAACAATGGCTTCCATAATCCAGACCAACCCCATGGCACACTCTAGACTCTTTTACTATATGATTTCATCTAGTTTTTTCAATAATCTCATGAAGTAAGCACTATTAACCTTGGTTTAATAAACCAAAGTCTAAAATGAAGGGGTTTTTGCCAAGTAGCATTTTTATTATGCCGTGTCACAATGCTCCCTTGATCTGTGGTTTTGCTTGAGTGGCCGGATTTCTGCTAAGACTCTCTATTCTGTCCTGGGGAGAAAAGGTCACAGGGCCTCCAGGTCTTGAAGCTGATCTCTCTCGTATGACGCAGAGCAGAGGCCTGAACTTCCACATTGCTGTCCTCTCTGTGCGTGCCAGCTCACTACAGTTGGTTCTGTGATGCAATGTACATCTTCCTACTCTACTCCTAACTTTGGTGGTGTCAATGGCAGGGCAATGGGACATCTGCCTTTTGAAGACTACAGAGGAAGCCCTCGTGTTCTCTAAGACAGCATAAATGGTGGTGGAGAGAGTTGGGAGCTGTCCCAGCCTGTGAAATCATGATGCTAAGTATCAGGGATTTAGCAAGAATTTCCCTGACTTTGGTGTAAAAGGTGTTGGTTTTGTTCATCTTTGGTCCTCAGTTACATTTTTATTCCCAATAAAGGATTTGTCTTTTTGTACAGAACTTGCATGTATTTCAGGTTTCTGAATTTCCATACCTATGACAATACACTGAAAACTATCAGCCTACATAAAATAGCAAAAATCAATTCTTGTTCAAATTCACAGCTGAAAATATACCTGTTCTCCCATGGCTTGCACTCAATTATGTGTTACTCTTTATTCTAGTATGGCAGATTTTACTTCTCTTTGGGCTGTATATTTGGAAAACTGATTTTAATGTGATAGTAATGGCAACAGTAGCACCAACAACCATAGACTCTCTCTGGCCCATTCTTTTATCTGCATCCACTGTTATTTCATCCCAACCTTAGGACTCTCTCCCCACAAACACACCCCTTGAGCCTCTCTTCTTCAGCCTTTCAGCATAACTCTTTCTTTGGTTTTCCCATGTTTTTTTATATTGGGATGAAATGGTTTGTTTATCATTCTGCCTCCCCAGTTGCACTCTAAGCTCTGTATCAGTTCAGAGTCCACTGACAGAACTCCACTCTATGGTTTAACTGAGGAAATTTTAATGAAGAGACTATGCACAATGATTGAGGCAGGTGTAAAGGGAATTGAGGCACTCAGAGACTAGCAACTGTGAGAAGTCATGGCCACACCTGGACCTGGAGGAGCAAGAAGCCAGAAAGGGCTGGAGCCAGGGAAGACGTATTTCCAGAAACTATAGTCGTGGAAAGATGTGATCATAGCCAGCCATCAGGGATGAAGCAAGGAGGGAGCAGGGGAAGAAATACCCCAAGCCCTCTCTCCTGCCCTAACCCCCCACAAATGCCTCTTGGTGGGTGAAAGGCAAGGGAACCTGGGATATACAGTGGGATTTGACTTCCCAGAACATAGAGTAGGGCAGAAAAGGGCTGTGAAAGGGAAGAAAAAGGATGGGGGCTAGAGCAGGGAAAAATTTATGTGCCAGCCCAGAGCATCACTGGCCTGTTGGCCTGTTTGTGTCTGTGTGTGTGATTGTGCATATGTGTAAGCATGAGTAGCCATGTATGTGTTTCGTCTTTTTTCTCCTTTTTAATATTTAAAAGGTCTCCTACATGCCCTCTGTCCCTGGATCTGCTACAACCACTGTGCTTTAGATGACTGGGTACTTGAACATAATACATACTGGAGCAGTGGTGTTTCTTACCCACCCAGCTAGGTTACTGCATTGACTCTTCTAGGGACTTTCCCTCCATTTATTTGTATTTTTTCCCTGTCATTTTATGCCACTGCTTGAGTATCTTGTAATTAACTTCAGGTAAGGGATACATTTTTATATTTGCTAAGAAGAAAGTAGTATATTTGCTCTTAATTCCTGAGTCATATTTAAGTGCTGCCCCTCCAGCACTGCAATGATATATCTGTAGGCTACTTCCACTATTACCCTAGATACACACACCTTGCAGAGGGCTGTAGGCAGAGAAGTCTAATTGCAACACTGCCACACCTGACGTCCTTCCCTGGATCTCCTGATTCCTGGAATAGACTGAAACTTTTGCTCCCTGAAAAAGAAGAGACCCCCACCCCAGTCAAGATGCGGGAGTGAGATGCTTTTGGCAAGAACTGGCAGAAACTTCTTTCTCAAAGCTCCAGAAAACAGCAAAAGGATTGCAGTAACAGGGCAAGCACCAAGTCAAGAAAAAGGCTACTTAAAATCAGTAGGATCTCATGGCACCCTGCCAACCCCTCTACAACCCCTCCCCAGCTCAGCACAGAGCTGGCCTATGTTCCTAGTGAAGAGCCCTGGTTCTGGTTCCAGAGGGAGAAGAATAACCCTCATGCACATACCGGGAGCATGTATGTTTGTCCCAGTCTGTCTGGTTGTGGCCTGAGGGACTTGCTGCCCCATAACTCGCCCCATTTGTAGAAGACAGCTCACTGAGCTCTCCTACAGAACACAATGGGAGGTAAGTCAGGTCGTGCTGCCTGTGAGAGAGATTGCTGGCTGTAGAACATACAGGGACCATGAAGAAACTGTTTCCTAGGGAAGGGGACATTCAGAACTATGATGGGGAAGTCCCTAGGGCAGTAAATGCATGCCCCAAAGAAGACACATGCACAGAAAGGCTCAGGGAGGACCCTCTGCTTTGGTCTGGCCTAAAAGAGAGCCCTTGCATAGGTCAATGTGCAAAAACTGGGAAAAGTATTTTTCTTCTTTTTTTGTTAGCTCCAGACTTTCAAGGAAAGCTATACCATAATACTAGTGGGATGCAAGCTTAAGGAACAGATGCCTCAGAGTCTAAATCCCAGAAATAACACATTAAATATCAAAATGTTCAGATGTCAACAAAAGATCACAAAATGAACACAGAAAAAAATATACAAAGAAACAGGAAGTGATTAAAGCATTAGAAACCATCAATGAGTAGGACCAGACTTGGGACATTCCTAATTATGCTCAAAGAGCTAAAGGAAAACTTGGACAAAGAACTAAATAAATCAGGGAAATGATGGATGAATACAAACAGAGTATCAATAGAAAGGAGAATTACGAAAAGGGACCAAACAGAGCTGAAGATCACTGTAACAGAAATTAAAAATTCCCTAGAGGTATTCAACAGCAGATTGGCACTGGCAGAAAAAAGAATCAATGGACTTGAAGATAAAAATCATTGAAGATTGAAATCAAAGTCTGAGGAGCAGAAAGAAGAAAAAGTAAAGAAAAGTGAACAGAGCCTCAGGAGCCTGGGGGACACCATCAAGTGTAGCAATATATGTATTATGGGAGTCCCAGGAGGCAAAGAGAGAGAGAAAGGAGCAGAAAAAAAAATGACTGAAAACGTCCCTGATTTAATGGAAGACATGAATACACACATTCAGGATGTTCAATGAACTCCAAACAGAATAAACCCAAATAGATCTATGCTGAAGCATATTATTATCGAACTGTTGAATGCTAAAGATAAATTTTTATGGCTAAGAGACTTCAAAGTGAGTCGGGAGGTCATTCCAGAGGTTATACTTATACAAGTCTCAGCAGGATCTCATTGACTGCCACAGCAAACATTGCCTCAAATAGAGGGGCTCTTGAGGGCTCTAGAGACATCCAGAAACTATAAGCAGGGCCGACAGCTCAGGAATTCAGCACCCTGTCAGTGGGCCTTACTTTGGAATTTATGCTCCCCAGTGTAACAGAGTTAGATTCATTTATATGTTCTCTACACATGGCTCTTCTGTTCCTTTTACTTGAACCCATAATTAGTACTACACTTGATAAATATGTCCCAGAGACTTAAACCTTTGACCCGTCCATGTGCTAGCTGAGCCTAGAATTTCAGAGAGTTGCAACACCTACTCTCCAGTTCATTGGACTCACCCAGGACGACAAACAAGATGATGATGGACAATGCCAATCCCAAGGAACAGAGAGTGTCTGCAACTGCAAGCAAGATGGTTCCATCCATCTGCTTCATGGCATCTAACCTCCCTCTCAATTGAAGCAGAATGGGCATCAACATCCCCAAATCCTCAAGGTTGAGGAATGAACAATGGACTAAAGTACACTTGTTATTTTTCTACTACAGACTTATTATTATTCTAGCAATGGAAGAACTCTTATCGTTGATATAAAGGCAGTGGCTACCAGAGGTTCTAAGGGGAGGGAGAGGGAAGAATAGTTGTAATATGGGGGCATTTTCAGGACCCTGGAGTTGACCTCCATAACATTGCAGTGACAGATACATGCCATTGAATATTTTGTCATAACCTACAAAATTGTGCAGGACAGAGTGTAAACTATAATCCATAGTTAGTAGCAATGTTTCAATATGTGTTCAGCAATTGTAACAAATGTATCACACTAATGAGGGATGTTGTTGATGTGGGAAAGCGTGTGTGTGGGGGAGGGAGTGGGGCATATGGGAATCCCTTATATTTTTTATGTAACATTTATGTAATATAAAGCTTTTTCAAAAATAAAAAAATTAATTAAAAAGAGAGAATTCTGAAAACCACAAGAGAGAAGCAACATGTCACGTGTAAGGGACCCTCAATATGATTAAGTGCCTATTTCTCGTTGGAAACCGTGGAGACAAGAAGGCAGTGGGATGACATATTTAAAGTGCTGAAAGACAAAAACTGCCAACCAAGAATTCTATATCTGGCAAAACTGCCTTTCAAAAATGAAGGAGAGAGTAAGACATTCTGAGATCAACAAAACCTGAGGGAGTTCATCACCACTAGACCAGCTCTACAAGAGATGCCAATGAGAGTTCTGTTGGTTGAATGGAAAGGATAATAGATGATAAATTTTAGCTGCATGAAGAAATAAAGATCTCAGGTGAGGGTTACAACGTGGGTAAATATAAATGCCAGTTCTTTTGTATTTGTTGTTTGTAACTCCACTTTTTCCTTTCTATAGGACCTAAAATGTAAATGCATAAAATGCAATGATAATCAGTGGTTTTGGACTCAATGAATAAACATGTATTTTGCAATAAGAACTAGAATAAAGGGGGAGACAAAGGGGCATAGGAAAATAGTTCATACTATTGGGTACAGAGGTATAGGAACATATTTTGCATGCAATTAAGTTGAAGTTAAGTTGCTATCAAAGCAAACGGGATTTTTAGACATTCAGGGTGTTAAATTTTATCCTCATCCTAACTACAAAGAAAATATCGGAAAATATGCAAGCTCATAGAAATAGAAATTAGACTTCAGGTTGCCAGTGGCAGAGGGCAGGGGAGAAGGGGAATTAATGGGTAATAGGTGTAGGGGTTCCTGTTTGAGGAGTTGGGTAAATTTTAATAATGGAAGGTGGTGAGTGTACTGCAATATTGTGAATGTGATTAATCCCATTAAATGCTATGCTTGGGAGTGGTTGAGATGGGAAATTTTATATTGTATATACGTTTCCAAATTACAACAACAACAAAAAGGAAAGATCGACTAAAGTGACAATGGCACTTAAGTACAATACAAGAAGAAAGAAGACTCAAAAGGACATTATGGGGGCCTATAGAAAACTGGAATATAGGCTCTAAGCTTCATATCCTTGTTAAATTTCTTGAACTTGATAACTGAAGTAAAGTGGTTACAAAAGTGAATATCCTTGTTCTTAGGAAATGTACATGGAATTTTAAGTGTTCAAGGAGCATGATGTATACAAACTACACTCAAGTGTTCAGAAAAATGGATTGACAAATAGAGAGATAGATTGTTATATAGATAGATCCATAGATAGAATTATACTTTAAATAACAAAATATTAAAATTGATAGATATCTAGGTGGGGGTTAGGGGTATTTTGGGGTTTTTGTATAGGCCTTGTATTACTTTAGTTTCTGTCCTATAAGTTTGAAAGTATTTCAAAATGAAAGTTTTTTTTTGGTTTTGTTTTGTTTTTAAAGATGTTTATCATCTCAGAGTGCTGTTTTGTTTTGATTTGATTTGGGAGGTTTCGCGATCTTTGGAATCTTTGTTGGATTCTCTAAGATTGTTATATTTTCTCCTCCAACAAATGAAACATGCTTTGGCAAAGGTATATGTTCCCATGTGAACAATGTGTTTCAAAATTTGAAGTCATGACTAAACTTTTAGGTACAAAATTTGGAATCTTTTCATAGGTCTTGTTCAACTCAGTGTCTAATACAACAAATATTCATTGATGGTTGATTTTGTGCAAGGCAAGCAATTTGCCTCTCATTATCTGGCCTCATTTGCTGAGGGCATGAGTTCTGTGCTTATAATGCAGCTGTCAATTCCATGAGAGCAGGAGAAAATGTATCTTATTCAGTGCTCTATTCCTAAGTGCCTTATACAATACGTTGTTCGTTAACTAGATGTTGAACAATTGAATGAGTTAATGATGCAGATGAGCGATGTGGCATCAGATGGCAGGGTATGGAACATCTGCTTCCAGTGCAAGGGGTCACCCATGACCAGGAGTGACAACGTGACATGCAGGGACAGGCTCTCAGTGGGGAAGGAAACTCATCTTGGATTCTCCCTAGACACACAGAACCTTGGAAAGCAAAGTCTTTTAGGGAGGACCGTCAGTGCGCTGGGGTCGTGGGTGCCGGCGGGTCGGGAGCGTGGAGGGGCCGCGCCGGACCGCAGGCATGGCCTTGCCCCTACACAACTTCAGTGAGAGGCTGTGGTAGCTGCTCGTCCCTCCCAAGTCATGCGGTGGAGGGACTTGCTTTTCCTGTGGGTGGGGCCACGCCGCACCTGTGCAACCTTCCGCGGCGACGTGCAGCTGCTTCGACTCCATCCGGGAGTCAGTCCACCTCCTTCCTGGGAGACACTTCCGGTCCGGCGTCCACTGGCCTGGCCCAGGGCTTAGCCAGGGAGACCCACAAACAGGTGTTTGTCAGCTATAACCTTCCAAACACAGCAGCTTTGCCTTGCTTGTACAAAACAAGATCCTGGAAGAAATGGAAGCCTTTCCCAACAAGTTTTATCTGAGAGGCAAAAGTGAGGATTTGTAACTTATCTGAAATACAATTTTAAATAAATTGATTACATTGCAAAAAAAGGGAAGTATTATTTATGTTCCTTCATTCATTCATTTGTTCAACATATCTTGAATGGACAACTTATGGTACAAAGCATTTAGCAAAAGAGCAATGAAAGTCAGTTTGCTCTGCTCTCATGGCGTTTACATTCTCATAGCAAAACAGATATTAACATAAGTTTAATTACTTATTACATGCCAATTGTAATTGCCTTTAAGAAGAAACAGCAAGGTGCTATGAGAAAATATAAACAGGCAACACAATTTGGATTGTGGAGCTCAAAAAACACTTTCTGAAAAAGTGGCACTTAGGCAGAAATGTAATGGGTGAAAAGAAATTAGCCTGGTTTAGGTGATGGGATGAGGGTGGGAAGGTAGATGTGATTCAGGGGAGGACAAGGCATGTGATAAGGTCCTGAGGTGGACAGGTGCAATTAGGGAAGGAAAATAAGGACAACGTGGAGCTAAGTGTGTGCTAGAGAGAGTGAGCTGAGATGAGGCTAATGAGGGAGGCGGGCTCTAGTCATGAGCTTTAACTGTATTCTGAGCACAAAGGGAAGCCTGGAAGGCTTCCAGCAGAAGCATGGGCACAATCAGTTCTGTGTTTCGAAAAGAGTGCACTGGTGCTGGTGGGGGGTGGTTTGGAAGGCGATGAAGGCGGAGGGATAGCAGAAGCAAGGCTATTTCAACAGTCTAAGCTAGCCATGACAGGGTGGTTTCTGTGTGATTCAGTGCTTCTCAGCTCTGCTGTATTTGGATGTCTGATCAGGATTAATTGGTACTAGCAAAGCTGTGCATTTCCTGGGCAGTTTCTCAGTGTTAAGGTGAAGGCATTAAAGGTTTGGCACTCCACCCTCTGTACCAACTATGTGTCTCTCAATTTCAGTTGTATTAAAGCATGGTATAAGGCTGTGTTTCCTTAAGTCCTAACACCCAGCAAAATTTAAGGCAGCAGCTTCTATGATCCCTTACTTTTGTGATAGTGAAGGTTTTACTATTCAACAACCTCTGGCTATCCATCTTCTTGCTCTTTTTTTTTCTTTGACAGTTAGCGTGCCATGCTGTTGGACATGCCATATCTGTTGCGCAATATCAGGGTGACTAAGTGAGGCAGGGGACACACTCCCAGCTCCCAGTGAGCACCCAGGAGTATAAGGATGAGCTGCCTCCTGCTGCTGTAGCCTCCAAGATGCAGCTCCCCAAATACAGAGGCCACTTGTTAATGTGCAAGTCTTTTGACTTAGTCGTTTATTATTTCATATCAGGTTTTCTTACCTTCTAGGAAGGCTGTAAGAAGCATAATCTAATGGAAAGACCATAAGCTTTGGGGATAGACATCCTGATTCTCCTCTTTGGAGCTCTGTGTCCCTGGGCACATTAGTTACCCTTCGGAGCTCAAGTTTTCTCACCTCTAAAAAGGGGATAATTGTAAAACTCTGGGACTAAAAGTGACCGTATATATGAAATGCCTCATACAGGGCCTACCACACTGTAGGCATCTGATAAATGTAGCTTCCTTCCCTATAAACCACGTAATGACTAGCTTGCCTGATGTCACCCAGGGGCCCCAGAGTCTTTTTTGCGGTAATAGTATGTTAACCACATCCCCATATTTTGTAGTTGATTTGAAGTGATGTCAGAATTTCTCTTATCTGAGCTGTTCCTCCCTCGGTCATGGATAACCAAATTTACAGTAGGATGAGGCAGAGATAAGACTACAAGCTCTGAGAATTTCTGACTATAATTTGTAGACTGTCTGAAACATAATTCATTCAGCTTGGCGTTTGGGCTCTGACAGATGTGTGAGAAGATATGGCGTTACTCTCAAATGGTTAAGAGGGTTGATCTTTCATCTGTAAACTTATTGAAACCTTATTTGAACGTTTGATGATCATTTCCTACCACATCTTCAAATTAGTAGGTCCACGCATGTGTTAACAACATTCAAAAGGGTGTTTTTCATTGGGCCTTTTGCAATTTTCATTGGGCATTTTGCAAACCTCAAGTGATGCTCCTTAGTTTGAATATTTCCTTGGCTTGGGGAATAATACCCATGTTTTCAGGTGAGCCAGCTGAGTTACAGTGAATAGAAGCACTGGATGCTGGAATCAGGGAAGCTGCTTAGAGACTCATTGTTGCTGCCTGCCACTTGGATAAGCTTAATTTCATTGAGCCTCAATTTTCTTATGTGGAAAAGACAATAATTCCACCTCCTCTGCCTGTCCCCTTTCTAGGTTGGCTATGAGGATCAAAGGACATCACGAATGAGAAAGTTTCATAAACCATAAAGCACTAGAAAAATGCTTTTCTTCACATGCCCGAAGAACTACAAAGATTAAAAAGAATTTTGATGTCCAGGGCTTACCCCAGTTCTAATGAATCACAATCTCCAGTGGTGAAATCCAGGCACTGCAATTTGTAAAAGATACAGCCTAAGAGATTCTGATGTGCAGCAAATGTCGAAATTCACTGCCCTATAAACATATAGGATGTTACCACTCTTCACAATATTATAGGCTTCAATTTGTCTTAATAGATGAGTTCGGATTATTCTGGTCTATCAGCTACTGCTCTTTACCCCTCACACCTTAAATGATTATTTTAGAGCTAATCCCATCCTAATTCTCCAGTCTTTTTTTTTTTTTTGTGGTACTAGTGGGAACATATACATTTCAAATATGAAGCCATCTTATGACATTCATGTTCTGCTTTGTAGAGAGCAAGTCAATGATGAGAGTCAGGGTTATAATCCAGGTCCCACACTAGCGGTCCTTCCCCACCTGCCTCTTTAAAAATGTTAACTGAGCACCTATTATGTACCAGGCACTAGCATGTAGTTCTAAAAATGTGTAAAACATTCTCATGTCTCTACAATGCCTAATACAGAACACTTGTATATAGTCTTTGTGATTTTTCAAATTATTATTTCGGTATATTTAAATATATATTCAACTTTATAGGTAGAATGAAAAGAAAGTGTAGGATGGAAACTAGTATATATTGTGTGCTTACTGGTTATGAATATAAACACTTGCCCAAGACCAAACAGGAATACGATGGAAGCACCAGGATTTTAACCCAGTTCTTCCCTCCAAAATCCAACCATATCATGCTTCCACTCCAAGCAAAATACCACCACCACGTCACATCCTAAATGAGAAAAGTATTCCTCATCCCACATAGGCAGTTTCTAGCTCCAGGCTGTCACCTTCCTATAAATATTTGAGTTAAATAGAACACTCCTTCCTTCCACCTTCTGTCTCAGGGTTTTGGTTTGAGGCTCTTGGGAAAAATAATGGTGAATGGCATCTGGCCAGGAACTTGGCTCCACAAACTCTGCTCAGTTCAACATGTCTGCTCCCAGGTACCTGGGATGCTCTGGGAAATAAGCACAAATTGAATTTTCTTTTTCAGCAAAAAATTCTTGTTTTTCAATGGCTTGTTTTTGCACATCATTTCTAAATGTATGGGTTGAATATCTCAGCGCAGTGTTTAGGTTCATTGGACACATGGCACCTTGGGAGAATGAGGATCTTGAGACAGCCCAGAATTGTGACTATGAACTTATTTCAGATGATGATTGTATGGTCTGATAATTGGAAAGAGAGCAACCTTGGAGATTAGGTGTAGTGTGTGCTGGCTCAAGCTAGGTTCCCTAAATTCTAGTGGAATTCTTATATCAGATTATTTTATTGTAATTTAAAATTTTCTCTCAAGTGAAGCAGTGAGTACAAACTTCAAGTACCTGGCAGTCCTGCAGTGCTGGTGCCGGGCGCATACTTTTCCCTATAATATATTCTTCTGCCGCCCACAGCGCATGCACATCCACCAAGCATTATACATCTGATCAGAGTTATGTGAGGACAGATTTCAGTCACCCTCCTGCCAGGCTGCAATCATCAGCTGAGCTGGGACTGCTTCTGGTCCATTCCCGCTCGCTCCAGTGCTCACATGGCTGCCTCACCACTGCTCCCTTGGTTGGCAGGCAATAGTCTTTCGATAGATCCTTTAACTGCTGAGTCTGGCTGGTGTCCTGTCCCGACCAACTCTGCAGAACTGTCATTTACCTGAAGTTTGTACTTGCCATTTCATTTTGGGAGAAATTTGAAAATTATGGTAAAAGAATCTGATATACTACTTTAAAAAAAGAATTCTTAGAGCCTGGCTTAGGCCAGAACATACTCAACATAATCTCCAAAGTTTCCCTATTACCAGCTAAGGAGTCATGCAATCAATCTGATTCTCAGATAGCTCAGACAGTACCAGAAGAGTCCTACTAAAATTAAAGATTAAAATGTGTATAGGCACAGTGGATGGACTGTACAAGGCAGGGAACTGTGTAACACACTGTACCCCATGGTGGATAATGGACTGTGGTTAACAGTACACATTTGAGAATGTTCTCATGAACATAACAAACATATAATACCAATACATGGTGTTAATAATAATATGGTTTGTGGGAAAATACACCAAATATAAGCTGTGGACTTTAGATGGCAGTAATATTATGATTTCATTCATCATTGGTAACAAATGTGCCACAACAATGTAAGGTGTTGGTGGTGGGGTCATGTCTGGGAATCCTGTGTGGCATGCTGGATTGATTTGAAAACTGACAACTTCTCTAATAAAAATAAAAGAATAAAAGGTGTACAGGACTAAGTATAAGAAACTGTTTTAGTTTGATGCCTTCTTATCCAATTTAGTTTAGGAGCCCAGTGCAGGGGTTAGAATTGCTGCTCTCTAGAGAGTTCTTCCTGAAAATAAAAAGAATGGCCACAGTTCTCTATTTCACAACCCAGTATCTTGAAGGACTGCATTAAGCAACATGAACAAAGCTCATAGTCCCTTCAACATTTCCTCTGTATCTCCGTATTTATGCTGTCTCTTTATTTTCAGCACATCAGCATCAATTTAGAAAATGAACAACAGTAATGAATCAATACTACATGTCATAAGATCAAATGCAGACTAATATCTATGGCAGGGAGGAAAATTAAGAAATTTATGAGTTATGATCTCACTTAAGTTTCTAATGCCAGAATCTATCACTAGATATTTGAATTAGAGCTTCCTTCATTAAAACCATTAGAACTCATAAAAAATTATTATAAGTTTAAACTGTTTCAAGATCTATATTTTCTTCTAGGGAATCAGGATTAGCCAACTACTGGATATTGATATAAACAATTAGAGGACACATTCCCTGTTAAGCTGTGACTTACTTTTTCTTCTTGAAAGAAAGATCCATGCATTTGGTAATTATGTTTTCTGCTTTGGACATTAGTTAAAACTTGGTCTCTAGCCACATTCGCTCTTATGTTTTCTCCATGTATTTTTTCATTCAACCAATATTTATTGCGTGCCTTTGGCCTGCCAGGCATGATTCTAGGTGCTGGGAATAATGCACTGAACAAATGTGCTCCTGTTAGAGCCAGAGACAAAGTTTGTGTCGTTGGAAAGATGATTCTTTACAGAAGTGATGCAGGGAAAAAAAGAGAGAAAGAATAAATGAAATGACAAGGGAGAGAGAACCACAGATCTTGCATTTGTTAAAAGGATAAGATAATATTTTAAAGACATAGGCAACAATCTAGAAAAAATTATATGAAATAGACAAATTTCTAGAAAAAATAAATTTCGGAAACTGACTCAAGAAGAAACAAAACTTCTGACTGATTATATAATTATTAAAGGAATTG
>PVKH010018673.1:0-15065 GCA_004027955.1 Chaetophractus vellerosus | reverse complement strand
GGCCCGCCCATGGCGGCTTGCCACTCTCAAGGCTGTCCGCCCGCCAGGAGAGGTCCCCGGGAATCGAACCTGGGGCCTCCCATGTGGTATGCCGGCACCCTATCCACTGGGCTATTGAGCCGGCCCCTTTTTTTTAATTTTTAAAAAGCTGCTTAGATTCCATAAATGTCACACAAAAAATATAGGGATTTCCATATGTCCCACTTCCCACACTTCCCACAACCTCCCACATAAACATCCTTCATTAGTGTGGCACATTCATTGCAATTGATAAACACATCCTGGGGCATTGCCACTGAGCATGGACCAGAGTTCACATTGTAGTCTACACTTTCTCCCACACAGTTCTGCATATTATGTGATGATATAAAATGTCGTTGCAATGTCACTCAGGATGATTCCCAAGTCCTGAAAAAGCCCCTGTATTACCACTGTTTTTCCCTCTCCCTGCCCCCAGATCTTCCAGTGGCCACTGGCTCCGCATCAATGTTGTAATTTCTTCCATTGCTTGAATCACAATATGTCTATAGTAGAATACCAGTAAGTCCACTCTAGTCCATATCTCTTCCCCCAATCCTGAGGATTCTGGGATGGTGATGTCCACTATACCTCCAATTGAAAGGAGGCTTATATCCCTTGAGAAAGATGGATGGGACTATCCTGCCTGCAGGAGCAGACTCTCTCTGTTCCCTGGGGCAGTCGTTGTCCATCATCATCTCCCCGCCAGTTGTCCTGGATGAGTCCAATGAGCTGTAGCATAGGTGTTGCAGCTACACCAAGGTTCCAGGCCCAGCTGGCACATAGACAGCACAAAGACTCGAGTCTCGAGTCTCTGGACATACACCTACAAACTCCAGCACCAAGTATAGGTTTAAATAGAAGGGACAGATGAGCCATGTGCAGGGAAGACATAATTGAGTCCAACTCTGTGGTACATACATACAATGGAATATTACTCAGCTGTAAGAAGGAATAAAGTGCTAACACACGGGATAACATGGATGAATCTTGAGGACCTTATGTTAAGTGAAGCAAGCCAGGCATTGAAGAATGAACTGTACAATATACTTTTAAGACTATAATAAAGACAAAAGAACTATATACAAACAGGTACTCTAGTTTGTAAATTTGTTTCTTTCAAGATAATAATGGGTTATTTGTGTACTAGGGTTAGAGTCAGATTTCTTACTACCAGAGAGGGAAGTTATAAATCAGGAAAGGGGAAGGCTAGAATGAACCCTCTGGTGCTAGATTTGAATCAGAGGTATCAATATAGACTCATGTTTAGATAGATGATAGAGAGGTAAGTAGGTAGATTAGATTAACAGATAGATACAGAAATATATAGAGGTGTGTGTATATACATGAGTTAGTGTATATACGTAGACTTTCTAGCTCTAGCCACTGAGAGGGGCTAGAAGCAGTGACACCCTAGAAGCAGTTAACATACTTAGGACCAGATCTTGGTTTCTAATTATAAATAAAAGGAACCAGGTCTCTTTATGTCTTCACTGCACATGGTCCATCTGTCTCTTCTATTCAAACCTATATTTGATGCCAGAGTTTTAGGTGTACTTCCAGAGACCGGAGACTACGCACTGTCCATGTGCCAACTGGGTCCAGAGGCTCTGTGGACCTGCAACTCCTACTCTACAACTCAATGGACTCACCCAGGACACCTAGTGGGGAGATGATGATGGACGGCGGCTATCCTGAGGGAATGAAGAGAGCCTGCAGCTGCAGGCAGGATAATCTCTTCCATCATATCCATGGGATATAAGCCCCCTCTCACTTGGTGGTGGAGGGGACATCACCATCCTAGACTCCTCGGGATTGGGGGAAGAGCTATGGACTAGAGTGGACTTGTTGGTGCCCTGTTATAGACTTGTGATTCACGCAATGGAAGAAATTACAAAATTATGTGGAGCCAGGGGCTACTGGATGCTTTGGGGGCAGGGAGACAGAAGGGCAGTTGTAATAGGGGGCTTTTTTGGGACTTGGAAATTGTCTTGGGTGATGTTGCAATGGAGGATATAAGCCATTTTATATCATCATGTGTCATGCAGAACTGTGTGGGAGAGAGTGTGGTCTACAGTCTGAACTGTGGTCCATGCTTGGTGGCAAAACCCCAAAATGTGTATATCTATCACAGGTGTTGTGCCACACTGATGATAGATGTATATGTGGAGGTTGTGGGAGGTGTGGGAGGTGGGGCATATGGGTGCTGCTAAAATTTCTGTGTAACATTTACGTCAATCGATGTATCCTTAAAAAAAGATTGATTAAAATTTGGGGAAAAAATGAATATAATTTTCTAGGGTCCACAGAAGACTCAAACTTGGACAGAAAGTCACCATTAGAACACCAGAATAATAATTGCAGCAGGCAAGATCCACTAGTGGATGCTAAAATAAATGGGCATAGGTGTGAGCAGAACCAGTGAGCACAGTCTCAAAATATTTAGTAATTACAAAGGGAAAAATATTAAGTTTACAGTAGAGAATTCTGGCAGATACCACTTTAGCCAAGCAGTAAAAGTAATCACCAATAAAACATACCAACATCATGTACCCCCTCCTCTGATACACTGAGATGGGCTTACATACACACAGACACAGATAAGTTTATTCTCAGTCTAATTATGAGAAAACAATCAAACCCAAATTGAGGTACATTTTTTCAAAATAACTGACATTCTACAAAATACTCTTCAAAAGTGTAAAGGTCACAAAAGACAAGGAAAGACTGAGCAACTATCACAGATTGGAGGGAGAATGAAGGCATGAGAACTAAATGCAATGTGGAACCCTGGGTTGGATTGTTGAACAGAAAAAGGGCATCAATGGAACAATTGGGGAAATCTAAATAAAGTATATACTTTGATTAATAGTGTTATACCAAAGTTATTGTCTTAGTTTTGGTGAATATTCTATGTTTACATAAGATGTGGATGGAAGGGGAAGCTGTATAGAGTATATGGGAATTCTGTACTATTTTTGTAACTCTTCTATGAATTTAAACTTAATTCAAAAATTTAAAAAGTAACCGTTTAAAAAATGGAGCCACCATTTGTGGCTGGGGCTTTCTTGCTAATTGTGATCCAACCCTTTATCTTCCAACTCTGGATATAGAGCTGAATATCTTTTCAGATCTGGAAATTAGCTAGCCAAGAATTTAATTAGCCAGGCTAATTAATAATATTTAAATAAGGGTAGTGAGTGGAGACTAAGCCTTTTCTGTCCATCCTCACTGCTGTACCAGTGCCCCCCACTCATCTTGTAGTCTTCAGGATAAAGCTAGTCTCCTCAGCATGATTTTCAAGGCTCCTCTGACTCTGTCACTAGCTACTTTCATCCCTTCCCTTCTCCCACTGCTGCTCCCCATTCACACTCCACATTCCATCCCAGTTCTCCAAAAATCTGATGCAATTTTGTGTTTCTAGAGCTTTGCATGTGTAGTTTCATCTTCATGTAATGTTCTACCCCCTCTTCTTTACCTAACTATATGTACTTTTCTTTCAAGTCTCAGCTTATTTTTAATATCCTTTAAGACACCTTTTCTGATACCCCACCATCCCCACCAATGGCCTATGTGCTTCCACAGCCCTTTGTACAGACCTCTGCCATAGCGCTGATCACTCTGTATATTTCTATTACTTGTGCCTCTCTTCCATTATTAGACCATAAGCTTCTCAAGGGCCGTGACCAAGTCCTACTCTTTTCTCTGTCCCTCAGCAGATAACCCAGTAAGACTGGGCTGCATCCTGGTTAGATTGATTGACTATTAAAAACTATTTACATCAGAGGCAGCAAGAAGCTACCCTGAGCTTCCTAAGGGCATTCATTTTCCTTAAGTAATTATGTGGGAAAAAATTAGAAATTCCCTTAACTTCATGGTGTCATAAGTTGCTAATTAACTACTTGAAAGATTTTTTTAAAAAAGGGGTCAAGGAAAGCTTCTTGGGAGGAGGTGTTGCCACTTTGCCACATTTGCTTTATCATTCTGTGTGTGTGTATTTTTCTTCTAAATACTTCAATGTGTATTTTCTAAGAACAAGAAGAACATTTACTAACATAACCACAGTACTATTACCAAAATCAGGGAATTTAACTTTCACATAATCTTAGTCAAATTTTGCCAGTTATCCCAACAGTGTCCTTTATGGCAATAATTTTTTTGATTTCAGATCAGATCATGCATCACATTTAGTTTTTATGCCTTTTTAGTCTCCTTTAATCTGAAATGGTTCCTCAGTCTTTGTCTTTCATAACATTGTCATTTTAAGAGAACAGTTTATTTATTTTGTAGACAATCCCTCAATTTGGGTTTCTTGTTTTTTTCATGATTAGAGCCAGGTTATGCATTTTGGGCCATAATGCCACAGAAATGATGTGTGTCCTTTTCATTGCATCATATTAAGAGCACCTGGTATCAGTTTGCCCTATTATGGGTGATATTAACTTGAATCACTTGACTAAGGTGATGTTACTTTGGTAAGATGGTGTTTGCCTGATTTGTCCACTGTAAAGCTTTCTTTCTTTCTGATTAGAGGCAACAACATGTGCAAAGGCACAGCTGGGTGAAATAGCATGGCATGTTCAAGAACTAACATACTTTTCTGTGGGTGAGGTATAACACTTGTGGCAAGAGATGAGGATGTGGAAATCACATAGGAACCAGATTACAGAGGACCTTGAATGGCAAACCTTGGACTTAGCCCAGAGACTGCAAGGAGCCACCAATGAGTTTTGAGCAGGGCTTTGATGTAGTTACCCTTGTTTCTTGCTTGTGTTTCTGGTTTCTGGGTTTGGTTGACTCCTCAGACCCAAGCAAGTAAGGAATGGTAGGCACATAAGTTCCAGAGCAGAAAAAATATTTGTACTTCTTGTGAGCAGATAGAAGAATGATGAATGGCACCACTCTCTTAGGCTTGGGCAAAAGATACAACAGAACCATTCCTGTGATACTTTACCCAGAAGCCTTTTGTTCTTTTTAATCAGACCACTACCAGAAAAACTCTCAGCCCTGCTAGAAATATTGTTCTTTTTGTGTGTGTGTGAGGTACTGGGACCAGGGATTGAACCCAGATCTTGTATGTGGGAAGCCAGCACTCGACCACTGAGCCACATTGGCTCCCCTGAGTTGGTTATTTCGTTTGTTTGCCTGTTGTTTTTTTTGTTTTTAGGAGGCACCGGGACCTCCCATGTGGGAAGCAGGCACTCAACTGCTTGAGCCACATCCGCTCCCCTGAAAATCTTGTTCTTAACTCCATGTAGTATCAAGGAACAAGGACAGTTTTAACCTAAATTGAAATCCCAGCTTTATCAGTTCTTCCCTGAGTAACCTTGAGCAAGTCTCTTTGCCTTTTTGAGCTTCAGTTTCTTCATCTCTAAATACATGGGATAATAATGTATACCTTCCAAGGTTTTTGTGAAGATCAATTGGGATAACATATATGTGAGTACTTTAAAAGCTTTAAAATGTGACTCAAATTTTTGTTTTAACAAAAGCATTATGACACATTGTATTATTTTCCACACTTTATGGAGTTTCCTGCCATCTTGGCAAATTTTATCATCTTTGACTAAAACACTACTATTGTTTACTTTGTATTCTTCTTTAAATCAGCTTTTTAAAAATCAAAGTTAATTTTCAAAGGGAGTTTTTTTTAACCAGCTTGGTGAATGGAAAATAATTTTAAGTGCATATTAGAATAAATACATGATTAAGAATTGATCTACATTTACCACCTAAAGTTATCTTAGGTTTCTCCAATGGGATGCCTACACACTTAGGGAAACACTAGTAGTGGAAAGAAGGCTTGTCTTTTTTTTGTTTTAAGATACTTAGATTATATAAATTTTACACAAAAAAATATAGGGATTCCATATGCCCACTCCCCACACCTCCCACACCCTCCCATATAAGCAACATCCTTCATTAGTGTGGCACATTCATTGCAAATGATAAACACATCCTGGAGCATTGCCACTGACCATATTTCACATTCTCTGCCACACAGTTCTGCATGTTATGGGACGATATAAAGTGGCCTATATCTGTTGTTGCAGTGTCATTTAGGACGATTCCCAAGTCCTGAAAAAGCCCCAGTATTACAATTGTTTTTCCCTTTCCTTGCCCCCAGAGCCTCCAGTGGACACTGCCTCCACATCAATGTTGTAATTTCTTCCATTGCTAGAATCACAATATACCTATAATAGAATACCAGTAAGTCTACTCTAGTCCATAGTTCATTCCCCATTCCTGAGGATTCTGGGATGGTGATGTCCACTCCACCTCTAATTGAGAGGGGGCTTCGATCCCATATAGCCGATGGATGGGACTCTTGCTTGCAGTTGTTGGCTCTCTCATTTCCTTGGTATGGTGGGTGTCAATCCTCACCTCCTTGTTAGTTGTCCTGGGTGAGTCCAGTGAACTGGAGAGTAGGTGTTGCAACTCCACTGGGGCTCCGGGCCCAGCTGGCAAATGGGCAGCCCAAAGATTCCAGTCTCTTGGATGTACACCTACAAACTCCAGCACCAAGTATAGGTTTAAGTAGAAGGGACAGATGAGCCATGTGTAGGGAAGCCATAACTGAGTCCAATTCTGTCACTCTGTGGAGCGCAAACTCCAAAGTAGGGCTCACTGACAAGTCACCAGGCTCCGGAGCTATCTGCCCTGACCATAGGACCTAGGTGTCTCCAGAGCCCTCAGGAGCCCCACTATTGGGGCAGTATCCACTTTAGCAGCCTATGAGATCCTGCTGAGATGTGCTTAAGCATTACCTCTGGGATGATCTCCCAATTCACTTTGAAATCTCTTAGCCATATAAACTCATTTATCTTTACCTTTCCCCCTTTTTATTCAAGGTCTTTTCCAATTGCATTGCTAGTTGGTGCTTGGTAGTAATCCCTTGATGCCAGGGAGGCTCATCCCCGGGAGTCATGTCCCATGCTGGGGATTAGGTAATGCATTTATATGCTGAGTTTGGCTTAGAGAGAGGCCGCATTTGAGCAACAAGGAGGCTTTCAGGAGGCAACTCTTAGGCTTCCTGTAACACTAGGCTAAGTTTCAGTTTCAGGAGCAAAGGCTCATAAGCATAGTCATCAATATCAAGGGCCCATCAAGGGATCATCCTCAGAAGGCTGGTCTTAGGGTCTGATAGTCTGGATTCCAACCCAGATTCTGCTGTTTAGTTTCTGTCACCTTAAGCAAAATATTTTATTTCTCTGAACCTGGTCAGTGGGAGTGATAATAATACTTTCCTCATGGGTTTATTTTACCCAAGATAATACCTAACTCTTAGATGTTCATTGTATATGAGTTTCCTTACTCCGGATGGGATTGAGGGAGAACATGAGCTTTTAAATTTCAGAACAAGAAATTGGCAAGATATAAATCTTTAAGATATGTGGCCCTTTAAACAAAAAAGGAAATCATGCTGAGTTCCTTTCCTCACCTCCCCAAGTGAGATGTCAGCTGAAATATATTCAGTGTTGTATATACCAATGACATCTCTGTTCTGTACCTGTAAGCTGAGGCACAGGCATATGAGATGTTAGTATTGGAAATGGAAGTGTATGGAGACTATCTTTGATCCTGGAACAGCAGAAAAGGAATTTTAGGGATTTTTAGAACTTGAAGTATGATTGAATGAGAGTTCCCAGACAATAACCAGCATGCATCTAGCCCTACCATAATCCATGTATGTTTCTCACTCCAAAGTAATAACAGCCTTGTAAAGCAGACTATGTTGCCTGCATTTCACAGGTGAAGATATTGAGGCTTTAGCAAAGTTGAGAATGGAACTCTTGTGTTCAGGGAAAAGAGGCAGTGAAGAGGGAAGTATTAGTTACTGATACCTATTTTATATGCCAGGCCTTATCCTTTGTGCTTTAGCTATATAATTTTATAGCATCCTTTAAATAGTCTTCACAATACCCTACAAGATAGGACCTAGTTTTTTTCTCTTCAGTAAACTGAGGTTCACAGGGTAAGGAAATCTGTCCATAATTACCCAAACCAGACAGAGACAGTATTTGGACCCAAACTTGTCTAGTTTTGAAGTGTATAATCCTGGTTATCAAGAACGCTGTCTACTTTAAGGCAATTGAACTTACTTGTCAGCCTTTCAATTACCACAGGAACTGAATATAATGCTTGGAGCCCTCATTTTTGAGATGACCACCCCTGCCCCAAAGGACTTTCTAGATTCCTCATGTTAATTTTTTTGGGTCAGATATATTATAAACAAGCTTGCTCTTACGTAATGCCATTAGCTTATCTTCTACCATGGTTAACATTACCCCTTCAAGCCACTCTCCACACAGTGGTCATCACAAATATTTTTTTAAAATGCCAACCTGGAGCAGGTGTTGCTCAGTGATTGAGCGCTTGCTTCCCATGTATAAAGGCCTAGGTTCAATCCCTGGTACCTCCTAAAAAAAAATAAAAATAAAATGCCAGCTTGCCATATCCCTCCCCTACTTACTATCTTGTCCTCATGTTCGTCAGTGAAAGTTCATACCCTTAGCCTGGCATTCAAGGCTCTCTATTATCTGGCCCTAGCTGGCCTCCTCAGTTACATTCCTTGCACCTCTTCTCCTATATACCCTGTCCCCAATGCTTTAGCCAGATCAAACCATTTGGAAGTTACCAGAACACTCCATGCTTACTTTCAACCTGAAGCTTTTCTGTACACTGTTCACTCAAACTGGAACACCTTTTTCCTGCAAATCTAAATCCTGCTCATCCTTTAAGACACAGGTCAGAATGTATCTTTTCCAGAAAGGTTTGCCTGACACAATGACCCTTCGGTTATTGCCAATCAGGAATTCCTTCTCTGATTACAAAGTGTTCCATAAACAGTGGTGGTACTTATATTAGGAGTTGTTTTCTTAATGAGGTTGGTACTATTGAAAGGAATTTTTTATAATTCTAAAATGCTAAATCACTTCTTCCTTTTATTATGTCACCTGAGTGGAAGCTCATCTGTAAAGGAACTCTGCTGATTGCCTTTGCAGGGAGGAACTAATAAGGTCAAAATTCTAATTGACTTAAAAAAAAAAAAAAAAAAAAGCCCTGCTCTCTTGGTCCTATAAGTTAGACCTAAACTTAGGCAAGGAATAAAAAAGATTTTATTTTTAAATGGAATTATTTTCTCTATCCCTCTCCTTGAATCCACCGAAGCCTTCAGCTGCATCATCTTGGTGGGATATTGATAATGGTGGGACTAGTTAATAACACTATCACCTTTGTTGAGCATATTGAACATATAAGTGTGTATAGTGTGTACCCAGTGCCTTGGGAGCCCAAAACTATCTGCTGCCTATGAGGTAGTCTGAAATAATGGAAAAAATATGGGCTTTGGGTCCAGATAGACCTATTTTAATCTCAGCATCACCAATTACTACCTTGTGCTTTTCGCCAAATAAGTTCTTTTTTTATGCCTGGACTTCGAGTGTACTTCTGACTGTCTTGACTCGTGTTTCCTTCCAGCAATCAGAGAAGATGGCATGCCTGGAGGCCGGAACAAGAGCATTGGGCCAGTCCAGGTGAGTTCTAGGCTTCATTCTCTGTGGCGCATCCTGGAAGCCCAGAGTTTAGATGCTCCTATGGCTGCTCACTTTGATCCTCTCATCTGTTGCTGGGAGCCATCTTTGTTTTCATTCCTGCAAAACTGCTTATGAGCATCTTTTAAGAGCCTGGATATAAAAGTACTTTAAAAATCGTAAATACAAAGGATGATGATTAAAGCTTTTACTGTCATCTCTCAACCCTTCATAAGGATTTCATAGTCAATGAGCCCAATTCTGGTTCTGAACCATTCAAAGGACTTCTTATGTCAATCACATAAGACTGTAGATAACTTAGCCTGGCAAAACTCAGCAAGACTATGTTGCTGTTCACTTTATCTAAAGATATAAAAAATTAACTATGGGCGGAAAGTTCAGTGCCTCATTTTTAGAGTAGGAGTGCTGATACCCCATTCAATCCCACAGTCAATTACTGAGTACCAACTCTATGCCAGGCCCCATATTATGAACTCAGTCTAATGAGAGAGACAGAAACATAAGCAGATACCATGGTGCAGTAAGAGATAACAGAGGATGCCCAGGGGTAGAGGGGAGGAGCTTCTAATCTGTCTGGGCTGGAGCCATGGTTCAGGGCTAGAGACTTAGGGAAGGTTTCCTGGAGAAGGGGAAGTTTGAAGTGAGTCTTAGAGGAGGAGGAGGAGGAGGAACTAGCTGTGTTTGAAAGGGAGCTTGTATTTCTGCTAGGCATAACAGACTGTGCAGTGGCCTGAAGATGAATCTTTGAGGAATGACAAGAAGTTCAGTAAGGCTAGAGCATTGGGCACAAGTAACTCCTCCCAAGGAGTTAAGGCAGACTCCTTGAATTTGGAATCAATCCTCTAAAGAGAGTAGCCTTCAGTTATCTTTGACTATAGTTCCTTAGGTAGTCTTTGAAGCATCAGCCTAAACTTGTCCTTACTTACCAGCAAAAGAAAAAGTTTGTGAGAATAGAGATATTGGATCTATTTATGACCGATCAAGTGAATCCCTTAGCACATTAATGAGCAGGGACCATGCCTTAAGAATTATTGATGTGGAATAAGAAGCAGCCACTAAAAGGTTATAAATCGGGAGAGGGACGTGGCTAGATTTGTATTTGGGGAAGATCATTCTAGCAGTGGAAATGATTTATGCAGAGGAAGGTGAGAGTATGTGTAACTGGGGGCAGAGAGAAACCAGTTAAAAAGATTTTGCAAAAGTCCAGGCAAGCAGTAATAGTAGTTTTAACTAAGGCAGTGATAGTGCAGATTGGGAGGAGAGGATTGATTCAAGAGATATTTAATAGTTAAGATTGATAGGATTTATCCAATTGAATGTGAAGGAATGAGAGAAAGACAGGAGTTCAGAGTTGTTTTGAAACAAACGCTGATAATGTATGAAGTATTTCCTATCACATGAGCTTGGTACCCAGTATGTGCTTAATCAGTGTGTGTGTGTGTGTGTGTGTGTGTGTGTTTAGACTCCCAACTCCACTGTATTCATTCTGTTTATATTTAGATGCAGTAAAAAGTTTATCCATTGGGAAGAATTCTTAAACATATTCCTCAATGAACAACCTTCCTTAGTAGTACTAATGTTTTTCGATACCCTGTGTTTTAGTCAGCCACAGGGGTGCCTTTTGAAATATACCAAAAATCGGTCGGTCTTTTTAAAGGGTATTTATTTGGGGTAGAAGCTTACCGTTACCAGGCCACAAAGCATAAGTTTCTATTCATACCAAAGTCCACGTGTTGGAGGAAGACAGCTGCCGATGTCTGCAAGGGCTCAGGCCTTTGGGTTCCTCTCCTGCCGGGGCTGCTGCGTTTCTCTCTGGGCTTAGCTTCTGCTTCCTCCACAAGTTCAGCTGTAGACCATGAGGCTCTCTATGCTTTGTGTCTCTCCACAAGGCCAGCTGTAGACTATCAGGTGAATGGCTCACTTATCTTCTCCTGGAGCGCTTCTCTCCAACATCAGATCTGCTTCTCAAATCTGCTTCTCCCAATCTCTGCAACTCAAATCTGCTGCCTAGCCTTTATACTTAAGACCACACCCACCAAGGGGCGGGGCCCAACACCCTCCTGACGTGGCCCAGTTAATGCCCTTATCATAAACCAATCATGACCAGATGAACAGATCAGTTTACAAGCATGATTCAATTTATATTTTTGGAATTCATAATTACATAAAACTGTCAAACCATTACACCCTGTGTGGCTGTTCTACTATGCCAGGGTGTCTTCAGTTCCTTACCTTTCTAGACTTTCTGGTCTGTCCAGAATTGAGGGAGCTAATGCTCAGAGAAACTTATCTCACCTGTCACTGCATTTGACTTTTTGATGCTGGGCATATAATTTTCCTTTTATTCTTTTACTGTTTATGGATGGTATGTTAGGAAGAAAGAGCTATGATGTACATGTTCTTAATTGTGTTTAATAATAACAAGGAAGGATAGAATTTCCATTTATCAAGCAATTATTGTGTACCTGCACTTTATAACTATCTTAGATTAACCCCTTAAGTTTGACTCAAATCTGCATACTTCTTTGCTCTAGCATCCTATGGGGAAACCCTGAACTACAAGGGTGGTCGCATTATCTCCATTTTACAGATGAGGGAGCCTGAGGCGCAGAGAGCTTGAGTGATTTGCTCAACAGCACCCAGCTAGGAAATGGCAAAATAGGATTTGAGCCCAGGTCAAGTACTCACAACAGGTTCCATCCCCTCTTCAGTACATTGGTGATGGCCCAGCTTTCCATGGGACCTCCAGAGAGGGAGAGAGGTACAACCTGACTTTGGCTCCCAACTGAAGTAAGCTGACTTCACCAGGACTGGCCCTTATCATCAGCCTAAGTACTTCTATGCCTTCCAAGTTCTTCATCCCACCTATCTGGTCTTGCTCTCACCACCATAACAGAGGGTGGTTCAATAAGGGCCTCAGTAAATGATGGCACTGTTTGTCTTTGCATGTCTTATAAAAGGCAAACTGATTTCAGAGTTCTAAGGACCCGTGAGAGGGAAGATTTGTTTTTTGTGTTGTTTTTGTTCTTGTTGTTACAAGTGACTGAAGGACAAACCCTCAATTTCAATATGAATTGAAATCTATTCCCAGCCAACCATTCAACTTGTACAACAGTTAAATTCTTGTTTTCCTTCGAAGTTTTGTGTGCTGGCTGGCTTTATGATCAGAGCAGCTCAAGGTTCTCTTACAGGTTGCTGAAGCAAAATATACAAGTGTGAGTCAAACAAACTTGGGAGAAAATGTTCTCCCAGGCTTTCCATAGAAATAAGAACTAAAAATTCATCTGGCCTTCATCTTCAGCACTTACTCTCCTTTTGTGGGTTGAGTTTAGCCAAATAGGCCTCAACTTTGAGTTAGACACTTCATAGAAGATATGTTTATTCTCTCCTTCTATGGTATAGTAGCTAGAACACTGGACTTAGAGTTTAAATATTTGGATACTTTGGCTTCTTCCTCAAACTCCTGCCCAGGCATGCAGACATAATGTGATCTTGGGCAAGTCAGTTCACTTGTCCGAGGTACAGTTTCTTCTATTTTTCACTGCTTAGGAATTTATCTCTTACTAAAACAATCCATGTGAAAGTACATGATTGGTACTTAACATGTCAACACTTGTTCATTTATCCAGTATGAGTTTTCTAAGTCTTTACTCTTTTCTAGGTCCTATCATGGCCCTAGGTCTTATAAATCACAATAGGTGCTATAAAAATAATTACAATGATGTCGTTGACAACCTTTCATAATAGTTGCTATATGCCATGCCCTTTTCTAAGCATTTGTGTGTTTCACTGAATTAATTTAATGCTCACAGCAGTCCCGTGAGGTAGATACTCTTATTCTCTCCACCATACCATACAGAGGAAGGAACTTAGGTTCAAACAGTTAAGTGACTTGCCCAAGATTGTACAACTAGAAAGAGGCAGAATCTGGATTTGAATAAAAGTGATATAGCTCCAAAATTCATACTCTTAACCACTACACTATCTGCCTCTCTCAGAATACTAAGCTTATGAGTGGATAGAAGGAGGACCTAAAATTCTCTCTAGGTGGTGCTAAAAGGCTTCTCAAAGGGGTTGATATTTGAATTGGGTCCTAAAGAGCAAATAGGAGTTTGTCAGGGGTATTTCAGGGGTAGGAAAGAATAGACATAAGGATAGAGAGGAATGGAACGTGGAGGCTTCATAACTTGAGGATATGGGCAAGAGTAAGGCTATGGTGGGCCGTGGTGCTTGAAACCATGAAACCAAGCTTCCTAGATTAGTGAGGGATCTGGAGTGTGGTTGCCAAGAGGTAATCTGGGTTTCTCACTGGATTCCTCCAAGAGGTTTGAATAAGCTCTTAAGTCCTGAGGAAGAAAGAGGATGCCCTAAGACCCCAATCTAACATTTATTGATTCCTTGTCAAAGATATCAGAGGAAGAAATCGAAAGGATCATGTCTGGGCAGGAGTTTGAGGAAGAGGCCAATCACTGGAGCAACCATGGTGACAGCGACCACAGTTCCCCTGGGAACAGGGCTTCAGAGAGCAACCAGCCCTCACCAGGCTCCACATTGTCCTCCAGGTGAGCTTCAGTGCAAATCAGCTTCACCTAGGGACCATCCCAAGAGTGTAGACCCTTGAAAAACCTCTGGTTGGGTTATTCCTGTCAGGCTGTCTCAGCCCAGCCATTGTACTCTCACTCCTTCAGGTACTTGGGGGTAGAGGCCAGGATAATGCAAAGCAGTGCCCATTTTATGCTGAGGACCTTGAATGTCTGCATTCTCTTCTACAGACTGATAAAATGCTATAGCTGTTATCCATGTCTGTACATTCTTTACCTAACAGAATAAATTTTTTTTCTTGATTGTTATTTATTTATTTTAAATTAATTAATTTATTTTTAAAATATACATAGACTACACAAATGCTACACAAGAATTATAGGGCTACCCATATGCCCTACCTCCCACCTCCCCAGAATAACATTTTAAATATAACTTTTTTCCTTCATTTACTTTTATCACTGAAATCAAACAAACCACACTGACATTATTGAATTAAGATATAATCTGTCTGTCTCAGCAAGAGTTAGGTTTTTCACTTAATAAATTTTAAGAAACAAACTTTTCTATAAATGGCCAGATAGTAATTATTTTAGGCTTTGCAGGCCAAATTGTCTAGGTCACAACTACTCAATTCTGCCCTACTAGTGTGAAAGCAACCACAGACAATATGTAAAGGTATGAGTGTTTCCAATAAAATTTTACTAACTAAAACAGATAATGGATTGGATTTGCCCTGTGGGCTATAGTTTGCTGCCCTCTTATAGGAGATACATCTAGGTAAAAGAGGAATTTTCTTCAGTTGACAGAATAATGAGATTTCTCCAAGAAAAGGGAGGAGGGTAAGAATCTGTGTTTCTCTTCATATTTTATTATATCTTATCCATTCAATTGTTCTTTAGTTCTTTCCTTTAAATTTTTAAGGGGTTGTTACCACAAGTTGGGTTTCCT
>PVKH010018672.1:0-15080 GCA_004027955.1 Chaetophractus vellerosus | reverse complement strand
AAGTCAAACAGCTTCTATTTTGAAGGTAAGGAGGTACCTGGGAGCAGAACTTAGTATTCCCTGATAGCTTTTTAATTCCTGGTAATACTCAAGAAGATAGAAATATCCTATGAAGGTAAACTCAAAGACATCAATCAATAATATGCCTATTGGTCCAATTGTAGGTCTAAATATCTCCTTGGTAGGAGACTTCCAAGCATGAAGACAAAGCTCTTCCATAAGTTAGTTCTAACCCTTTAAGTTTAACATATGCCTACTCTGAGGATATACTAGATCTTTAGACCTAGATTGACTTCAGATAATACAGCCTTGAGTTTCACTGTGGCCTAAGCAACTAGCTTGTCTTGGAGCTATCCAAGGTGCTCATTGCAGACCCTAGTTTCATCTCACCAAGCCTACCTAGCAATTTTCCTGGTCCTACTTGCCATATTAAGACAAATGGCTTTTTTTTTTACCACAACATACAATAAGTGCAACAATGCACATACACACAAACACACACAAACACTCATATATATATATATATATACACACACATATATAACTAAAACAACAATTTAACCCTTTGATATTTTCTGTTATTTTACTTGGATGAAAAGAAAGAAAAGATAACCCACTAAATTGATTTTGTGACCCACTAATGGATCCTGACCCACTGTGTGAATAAACAAACTGAAAAGGGTTAGTTCATAAAAATGTATCTCTTTGCACATCTTATTCACTTATCTCTATCATTCTGCCCATCATGTGCTCAATTCTGCCACTCTTACCACATATTTTGAAAATCCTGCCCTACCATGTTCAATTTGATTTGGCCTCTGATATAGCTCCCCCGCTAATAGAAGATCAATTCCCCTCACCCAAAGAGAGAGAACAAGATTAGAAAGAATACAGGTGTGGGGAGGAAAATTGGAATCTCCAATGAGATTACTCCTTAAGGAGAAAAATCGGAATCTCCAATGAGAGTATTCTTTAAGGAGAAACCACCCCCCAAAGAATTACCAAAGCCACTACAGAGTTAACCACTTGCATAATTTCTCTATTTCTATCCTTCATGTTCTCTTCTTTCACCTACTTTAGTTTAACCTTCATAATTACTTCAAGATTGGTATCATTACATTAGAAAAATATAACAAATTTAATTGATAGGCAATAGTTAACAGTGACATTGTAATATTTTTGTATCAAAAGCAAAGAAGGTACTATATTAATACTAAAGGAAAAAAGGATTTGGGGTTTGGTTTTGTGAGATGTGAATAGGATTAAGCATTTTTTCTTAATTTTTTCTTTAATAAGGAGACCTTGACTATATCATTTAACTAATCTTGTTTTCATGTGTTCATCTGTTAACTTACTGAGCAATAGATAAACAATTCAGTTAGTTGTTGGAATTAGATGAGATTAAAATGCCTAGACAGACCTTTTTAGGAGTAATGCTTCTATAACTTGTTGAGCTGCTTTTTGTCAGTTATTATATTTTTTGAATTTGAAATAAAGTTTGAATTTTTAAAAGAGCCATACCATTACCTTTATTTTTGTAGATATGGAAACTTGGCTAAAAGAGGTTAAGTAACTTTCCCATGATGAAACAGACAGGATATTACGGAGACTCTTAACCTAGAATATTAATGGACAGATAGGAATTGGTTGGCAGTTCATTACATAATGCACAGTACAAGAGCGTGAGATTCTTTGATATAACATTATAAACTGGCATGTATTAAGCAGGTAAACAATAATGAAACATCCATCATTACTTAGAAAAGCTATTAGACCCTTAATCCTTGTGCTACTGCACAACTTAATCACTGAGAGGCATTATTTTAACAACTCCAGGTACAAGATAAACAATATTGAATAATTTCCTAATGAGAAACTGAAGCATATGTCTCTTTTAACTATAATAGAAGAATGTAAAGTTTATTCTGAGCATAGTAGTGATCATCTTAAACCTAATTAGTCATTCTTAATATAAGAACTGATTGGAGGGGGAAAGACCCAGTCTTACATCTCCCCCTTGTTCTTCCTATAAGCTTTCAGGGATGCCATGAATATCTAATCAATTGAACATATAGGCAATATAATATTTGCATCTATACTGCAAAAGCAGTAAGATCTAGAAATGGATCCAAGGTGATTTAAGGAAGGAGATGCATATTAAGGCAAGAACCCAGAGTTTTATATTTTTCTGAATCTGTAAATGAGCTAGTATATTTTAAAAGTAATCATATAATAAAATATAAAAGTAAACAACAAACTACATATTGGGGGTTAATACGCCAAGATAAAGTGTTTAGCCACTTTTCATGAGGAAGGAGTTTCTAGATGTAGTGAAATTCAAGAAGATCTAAAGAGTCATTGAGGTGAAAAATGAAGGGTTGGTAAATAAGGACCAAGAGGACAGGATAATGTTATTAGAGCTTTTCTGGCAAGTGAAAATAAAGCAAATAGTTACTGGGAAAATCTCCAAATCAAGTCTTGTGTATTGTAAGGACGAGGGCAACAAGTTTCCATTCCCACTTTTTAAAATGATTCATTTACCTAAAAGGTAATTTTTATGTAAACAACGTTAAATTAATGAAACATTAAGGATTAGCATGGTCCAAATGAAGAGTAAAGACTCTTTATCATTAAAATTCCCTATTAGACAATAAATGTAAGTTGAATCAAGTGGAAATAGGGGATGTAGCCCATTCTGTGCTTTATATGATGTTTTATTCTAGTGTCAGCAGACAGGAGAGGACAAATTCCTTTTCTCACTAGCATTTGAGTTTTCTAGAATTCTATTTTGCATAATTTAAACTTGTTGCAACATTGTGATTATAACATAATTTTTCATTTGTTATACAGTTTGAGCCCTTAGGAATAACACATTCCATGCCTGATAGCAATAGTGACCTAAAGATGATTAAACCATGCTCAGAGGATGGAAGTCCATCTGCACTTCAGACACATATTGTTTCAGAGCCCAGAATATTTGTAGATTGTGACCTATATACTGTTCAAGTAAAAACGTTTAATTATCTATTTTTGTGTATTTGCTTCACTAAAAAAAAAAAAACCACATAAACAATCAACCCAAAAACAGTACATGGGGGTTGAAGAAAGAGATTATATTGAGACTCTGGATAAACCTACCAAGTGAAACAATAATAATTGAAGGAATTATGTAAATGATTCACTTTTCAAGCTCCCTAACACTATTTTCATAAAAAATGGCAATGGCGGCAAATTGGTTTTATGATCCATATCATTTAATAAATAAATTCCCTATTTCAGGTGTTCTCTAACTCTTCTTCAAAGAAACATCTGTGCTCTATCCATTGGACTGAGACAATCTGCCAAAAAGTGACAGCACCTCCCAAGTAGTAGTTACAAAAGAGAGAGAGAGAGAGAGAGAGAGAGAGAGAATGGGTAAAACTCTCAATTTTCAGATTTTTTGGCTTGTAATTTTTCCTTCAATCTTTGGTAATGCATACACATTTGAAATTATATATGACTTAGCACAAATTATACATTTAGTTATTTTAAATTTAATACGTCCTTGTTTCATTCTCCCAGGTCTAAAATTAATATGACTTAGCACAAATTATACATTTAGTTATTTTAAATTTAATACGTCATTGTTTCATTCTCCCAGGTCTAGGTGAACAGCTTCACATGACCTGTAGAACAGAGCATTTTGCTTGCCAGTTCTAAATGCTTTAGTGAAATTTTTGAAATACTAAAGCATATTTCACAGTATTTCTATTTTGTTGAAAGACCACATAGACCTAATCAGAAGTTAGATTGAATAATGCTTCCATCTTACCATCCAAAATATTCAAAAGTCTCTGGTTACAATTCCTTTTTAATATTTTGAAGCTATCAAGCAAGATAAGGTCTGAATAGAACAAAGTGAAGCAGTGAACAGAGATTTACCCAAATAAGGGTGTTCATTGAAGCCCTTACTGTGATCACGTTACAAAGAGGTGACTATTTTGAGAGGAAGCTAAAGGTTGACTAATAGCAAGGGAAATCAAGACACCTATGAGTTCATAATAGACTTTTCTCTGTACAGATCAATAATTCTCACGTGGCAAAAATTCCTCCACCTATTATATATCTCAATTTTTCAACACACAAGTTTCACACCTGCAGTTCCTTAGACAATGATTTCCCATCTCTATATCAAGATGCATATTAAAAACCATAATATTTGTAAGGCACAAAGTCATAATATTTCAGATAAATAACAAGGCAGCTTGTTACAAACAGGGATCTCCAGCTGTCTTGTCCATTCAAAGGGGAGGTGAAGGATTCAATTAGGCACACCACCAAACTAAAAAGTACAGGCACACCTATTGGAAATCTCCCTCTCTTAGACTGTCTTTGTAAAGAAAGTCAATATCTTGTTGATACCAATGATTTTTAAAAATAATTGAGTGTTTATTATAAGTCCAGTACCTTACATGGATGATCTCATTTCATTCTTTAACCAACCTTATGATATTAGCTCTATTATTAAACCAATTTTATGGCTAGTAAAATTATAAAACTAGAAATCAACCACAAATCTCTAAAAATATAGCTTCTAAAACACTATACTCTACAATATCTCTGCTGTGACAGAAATCTAAACGATTATTTAAAATTAATATAAAGAGTGAAAGGTCAATAAAAAATCTGATAGTAAAACCAATATTCTAAAGCCTGGAAAATATGTTAAACTAGTGAAAATCCATGGGTAAGAAGTAAAAGAATGGACCAATGAAAATCTACGTGTATTTTATCAGAGGAGGAAAAATGTAATGAGTTTTTCTTACCGCAAACTCTCTAGTACTAAAATAATTATTTTAAAGCCTTTCTGGAAGAAGGGCTCTTACACAGCAGATTTTTTTAAATTGATATATCTATTTGAGAAGTTGTCTAGGAATGCCAATCTAATAGAAGAAAACATAGGCATCCCAGTCTTTTAGAAAATCAACCTCCCCCCAAAAACACACGAAATAAAAAAAAATGAACGCAAGCATTTTTAAAATCTGCCTTGCATATGATTTTAATAAGAAACTCAATGTCATCAATATTTCTAACTGTATTGCCAAATAAGTTTGGAGATGTTAGATAATTTTAAGTTCACAGCACAATTCTTTGAAATTAACCCACAAATTGGTTTTACCTCACATTTATATTTTATCATCCATCTTTCTGACGTAGTCAGTTCTTTTCTTGGGATTCTTATAAAGATAGTTATCGTTCACAGAGCACACTCTAGCCTTTGGTGGTTTTAATCTCAGTTTTACATCTTTGTGTTCAGAACATTTATTTTCTTTCATCTGATCATCTACATGCTAAAATGTCAAAACTGAAGTCTTCTTCAGTCATAGGTTCTAACTAACATATCAAGTTCTTTGAGATTTAAAATCCTTTTAAAAAGAAAATTATAAATTTCAGCATACTGATGAAATAACATATCAAATTATAATGAGGGAAGCTTATAGTTGGACTCAGTAAAAAGCATATATGAATTATAGTTGGAATTGAATATAACATCTACCGAGAGTCAAGGAAAAGACAGGAAATTTAGGACAGACTTTCCTGTCAATCCCACTACAATTCAAACTTCAATTCCAGTACAATTCAAGTTCATTGACTTTTTTGGTTAGTGAACTTTCTGTAAAAGGATTTTAAACTAACATAAACAGTGGCATTTACATAGAACTGTTTCTGGAAAATGGTTCTGGTTCATGTGTTTGTGAGCAGAACTAATTTTTATTTCCTCCCTTCACAGTGCATTTCCCTTAAAGGACTTGCAAAGTGTGCCCACATGGATGTGAGTCTAAAATTTCATTTAACAGCAACATTTATCAACAACAATAAATGAAGCAATTGCATTTATAGTTAGTTGAAACTTCAGAGGTGCATAGCGACAGCAACTGTTAAATTCATGGGAGAGTCACCTCTTTGAAGAAACTCTTAACATCACTAGACTTTCTTAACAGACAGCTCATTACTGCAGACTGCCTGTGCAAATTGTACTCCCTCAAGGGAAGGTTTTTCTGTTTTCTGCTCTGGTCCTAACCTCGTGTAACTTGCCATATAACTGCCCTCTTGCCAGTAATGTTAATGATGGTGATTATTAGTAATAACTCTGAGTAATAAGGTTTGCTTCCTTATACTCAAAATAATTGCTCCGTGTAAATCCTCAGCCTTTTTATGGTACACTAAAGATTAGTAACATTAGAAACGTGGCAAATCTTACTTAGAGAGGCATTTTACCTCATGATCTAATCCATTTGTTCCCAGGCTTAACAGTCTTGGGGCTTCCCTTAGCACTGAAGGATCTCCCCTCTTCTGAGAAAAACACTAAGAAAAAACTTAGTCACGAAGTTGAAATTTCCCACTCTTTCAAAAAAGTGCCTTGAAAATGGAAACCCTAGTTTAAGCAAGGGAAGCCTGTGAGAGCCACAATATATAAAATTAGGGATGCTCGGTCCCCCAGATCCAGAGATATCTTCATTAATAATTAAACTTTAGATCATTCAGAAGGAAGTTTTCCCTTATATCTTGATTTCGAACAAAAAACTTCAAGATTAATTTTTCATCATGCTAAGCTTGTAGTCAATTTATCAATAATCATAGCTCATGTATGAAAGTGACAATGAAGAGTTACAAATGTAAGTTTTGTCGTTGCTTTTCTCAGTCTTACAGACATGTATCATTACTCCAATGTGGCCCAGAAACTCCAATTTTTAAAAATGCATGTAAGTATGGTAACTTTCTCACTTGCTACTGGTCTTTCTATCCAATTTCTCTAACTTGACAATCAGTTCATCCAGAGGAAGATGTAGGAACACTGATTTTAATGAAGAGGAAAAAGGGGAGGAAAGTTATATATTTTGCCTCATTTATCTTTTTTTTTTTCATGGCACTGTTTACAAATAAGAACTAAACTAATGGTCTGCTGACTAGAGATGGGATACCAAAGTCCTATTTTGCCGAGATTGCTCCTATGTCCAAAGGGAAACTTCCATGATAGAGTTCCTCAAAACAAACAAAAGCAGCAATAGAGATCCATAATCCATTCTTCCCCACTAAATGGAAATTTCATCTCTGTTATAAATGAATTTACCATATCTACATATATGGGTTTATTTTGGGGTATTCTGTTTTCCTATTCCTCTTTCCAACACCATTCCATTTTACTTATTATAGCAAATCTTGAAATCCGGAAGTGCAAGTCATCCTTAATTTTTATTCTCTTCCTTCAAGGTTATCTTAACCCTCTATCATATGAATTTTAGTGCATTAAATGTCACGAAACACCCTGTTAATATTTTGATTAGAATTGCAGGTTAATTTGATTGAAATGTCCATCTTTGTGATTTTGAGATTTCTCTTTGATGAACATAGTATATATTCATTTCTAATATATTCATTTCAGAAAATCATTTTGATTTGGTTCATTCATTCTAATATTTCTTTGTTTTCTACTGCATTAGTTTCTAATCTTATTTTATTATTTACCTTGGTCTACTTTCTTTATATTTAATCTGGTGATTTTTTCTAGTTGCAAACACTAATTTTTAATATTTCCTTTTCTGATATGTTTAAGACTATGTAATCACCTCTAAGGACTGCTTTAATTGCACCCAATAAGGTTTTTGTTTTTGTTTTTGTTTTCGAGGTACTGGAGCTGGGGATTGAACTCAGTACCGCATATGTGGGAAGCCAGCACTCAATCACTGAGCCACATTGGCTTCTCTGAGTTGATTTTTTGGTTTGTTTGCTTATTGTTTATTGTTTTTAGGAGGCACTGAGAACTGAACCCAGAGCCTCCCATGGGGGAAGCAAGCACTTAACTGCTTGAGCCACATCCACTCCCCAATAAATTTTGTTTGTAGTACTCTCTTAATCATTTACTTATAACCATTTTATAAATTCCATTGAGATTTCCTTTTAACTCATGAATTATATAGTAATGCATTGCTTGTTTCTCAAAGTTATGTTTTTTTCTCTTATAATTGGTAGTTTCAAATTTATTTTCTTTATAATCAGGTAGCTTGATTCAGTTTTTCATTGTAAGAATATATTTGTAGTTCTGTCTCCCAAGGTCCATAACCCCACGATATCTGCATACTTTGAGAGCAATTATGTTACAACATCCCTTCAAGTGAAGAGCTCTATAGCAACACTTACCTAGCTTTAAGCCAAGAAGCTAGATCCTGTCTTCTTTCTCCTGTAGAGCCCTCTTAGTTCTCATTATCCCATGTGAGTGGTACCTAAAAGCAATACAGTACAACAGAATAATAAAAACCAACGTTTGCAAGCACTTGGCTTCAGTTCTACTCATTATTTTGTATTTCATTTTCATTTATTGTCTAGAAACATTTAATTTTCCATAGCCTGGTTATGACATTTATGTTTCTTCTTTTTATACATTTTAACTATTTTCACCAGATGTTTAGCATATAAACAGAGACATAAAGTCATGAATCTCCTCTATCATATTGACTGGAAATCTTAGATTATATTGCTAATCCCTACATCAACCATCTAAGTTAGGTATTATTATTCCATTTGACAGATGAAGAAATAGTTGTAGAGGAGTTAAAAAACCTGTCAGTTAGACGTAAGCTCCTTAAAAAAGAAGATGCAGTCACTCAAGAAAACATTTTTAACATATGTTTGAAAGAGAATTTTAAATTTTGAGTTTTACAAAATTCTCTTTAAAAATTACTATTTGAAATCCTGAAACTATGGCTCAGCACAGCTAATAAAATACCAAATATAGAAGTCTGCCTATACCCATCTACACCTTTTCCAGGCTTGTGTAAACATATACAAATGTTCATACGTAGTTTTTATTATAACAAAAATCGGATCATCATTTATATAGTGTATTACAACCTGCTTTTATTAATGCATTAAGTACATTTGAGTACATAGATCTAACTCACTTCTTTATAATAGCTGCAGGACATTCCACTGAATGGATATATGAAATATTATCATCTATTCTTTTGATGTACATGGGGCAGTTGTAAGTTTTTAAGAAATTATATTTAGTATTATGAAATCCTTCCTATTAAAATCTATGCAGCTAACCATTGCCTGTAACTTCATCTTAAATAATTTCTCTTCAGATTTCATACCACCCCTACTCTTCAGTTACAGTGCACATCTCAATTTATGTATCTTTTCTTGAGTTAGTCTCCATCCCTATATTGACTGCAGAGAAATAATAAAAACAATATGTCTTAAAACAATCTATGAGTTAGCCTCAACACCTTTCTACCTTGAGCTGAAGAAACTCTGAATTCTAATTTCTGAAAGAACATTTTTTCAGTCGAATTATTAATTGTTTTTCTATTTGGGACATTGTTCCAGGAATGCTCATTTTTCAAGGTCTGTCAAATTTGACCATATTAAATTTATTAGCAAAATGCTATAATGTTTCCGTGGGTTATACAGACTGACATTCTTATTTCATATCACAATGCATTTTTATATAGCCTCTGGAGGCCAGGATAGCAGAAGATTCCTAGTACTGATATGGAAGAAATTATATATAATAATCGCACTTGATTATTGTATATAATAATCTGGTGAACTGTGGTTAACATCCGATTTTCTTAAAACCAATATATTAGGTATGGATTCCTTGACCTCTTGACATTCATTGCTTAACATTATAATTTTCTTGAGTCCTTTTTAAGAGTCATCTAAATTATTGTTTCTCGAAGCAGGCACAGAGAATGTTTACATATTTTAAAAATTATTTTTATACAGTAATGGCAAACGTTTTTTAATGGCCACCCCAAGTTTTATGTTAGTTCACAAACCCAATGAGCCAGAAAACAAAGAGAAAGGTGTCAGAGTAGAGGAAAGAAATACTAGGTATTTAGCTTCACATGTGCAACCAATAAGATGTCATTGACTAATACCGCATTGAAAAAGCAATAACATTAATTCAGAAAAGATCTCAATATTCTTTCATTTAGTGGCGTTATAATAATATAATGAGAACATTGGCTCTTTTGAGGCCATTTTAAAACCGTGCTGGGCTCTCTCTCTGTCCCTTGGACCAATGGATCTATTCATTCGGAGACTTGATTTCCTGTTCAGTTTAGCATACCATTAGTTGAAGGTAATTGTTGGGAGGATACTCTGTTACAAAAGCTACAGAACCCTCAATCATTTCAGTACCGGAGAGGTGCCCTCAATAAAGTATCCTATTTCCCTAGTGTCCTTCATTATGTTTGTCTCTTCACACAATTGTGTGATTGTGTACTGCTAAATAGTTATTTGGTGGTAATGGTGCATTTCAAATTGGTGACTCAAATAACAAGAATGGAAGAAAAAAGAGGAGAGAGTATGATCTTTGCCGAACTCTACACCTGTGAGTTTCAACTAAGTCAATCTGGGAATAGAATCACAGAGTAATAACTCCAAGACATTTTGCAATGACTGAGTGAAAGAGTTCTGTGAAGGAAATATTTGAAATATATTTAGATACAGCAACTGTCACCTGCTGTTTATCTGGATTTGTAGTTGCTGTCTTCTCAACATGCAACCTCCTTCTCATTCCCTTTCTATGCTTCCAATTATGTGAATTGTGGAAGAGAGCAAGAGCCTCGTCTACCTTTTTTCAAAGAGGGAATGTGATCGCCGGGATTGGCATCTCTTTAAATTGTGTCTTCCAGTTTAAAGATAAAGGAAAGGGCATTTTCCCACAATAATTTCCAACGGAATCAGAAATATTTCCCCTTTCAGTGACTTAGCGTCACCACATTTTAGAGATGTGGCAGTAGGAAATATTTGTTTCTTATGTTTGCTCCTCTTTTTAAATTACTTGACATTTAATTATATACAGTGTTCTATAATCAGCAGATATTATGCAATTTGTAAATAGGATGAATTAAATATTACCTTAAACAAATAGTCTTTGAGTCTTGAGAAATATATCATGTCCTTTGCTGTAATTTTATCTGAACTATATATAAAGGTATGCCCATAAAGAATGTACTTCAAGTTAAAACCATTAAATGTGTAGTTTGTAGTCAGTCTTCTAATAACTAAATCACTGAGGACAGGACGTGTTTCCTTTAGCCTTTCAATATTTTGAAAATACTGATAAGGCTGTGAAAGTACAGAAAAAAAAAACAAATTTTCTTATTTGTAGAGTAAATGCATGAATGACATGAGCAAATATCTTTTTGTGACAATTGAAGGATAACTCCAAAGAAAGCATTCCTTCATTTGTACAATAACCAAGACATTGACGTGATCTCATCAAACAGAGGTGATTGATTCATTATCTTTGACCACCACTATGATAAATGTGTCTGTCAATCAAATGTTAAACCTCCCGAATCTCAGTTTATGCACTAGTCAGTTCCACTAACCAGTGCTCACCTGTCTGACAGGTTAGTAGTGTTGGCTTGACCAACATAAATGTTGGGACCTATTTTATGAAGAATCAAATAGTCTATACCTGCTAATAGCTGAACATGACACTCCAATCATTCATTTGGTTTAACCCATTACCATTTAAATCAAAACTTGAAATGCCTTCCTGTGTATTAACAAGGTGCTCTGCAAGGAAAGAATTACCAAAATGCAGAGTTTTTATTTCCTCTTCTCAGCCTGTCTGCAAAGATATGGCAGTGAGTCATGCATAGGAAGTTTATTTATCCTTGCACAGTGCACAAAGTTTCCCAAAATGTACTCATCTGCAAATGTCTTCCTTGGCTTTTCAAACAATTACCTTGGCCAGAACAATGGAGCATCTGTGTCCTAAATTTCAGTCACCTGAAGAACTAATAATGTCATAAATGGCCCAATGATGAATTTATTGATGGAAAACTAAGAAACTTGATTAAAAATCAAAATGAGCAGTTGGAAAAAAGAAACTTTGTGTGAGAGACATTCTGAACATCACAGAGCCAGATTTTTCTACTTTTCAGCAAACTCAAGAATTCAAACAATATTAAAGGGTAGGAGAAGATTGCCCCAAACATAGCACAAGTCCCTCTTCTATCTCTGACGTGGGCTGTTAAACACCATAATTCTCCAAGGCCAGGTATTTGCGAATTGGATCCGCATCAGAATGTCTAAATGATGAGCTTATATTTAATTAAGAAAATAATGGAAGAATAATGGGTAAAAAACATGCTCAAGATGGACTGTGTTATAATGTTCAATATTATAACCAAATTATAGAACTCTTCAAATATAAGAATAGGTCAATCAATATCACTCTCAGAAGTTATAAAAAGAATTTGGGGAGTGATGGTCTTCCATATGAGCTCTGTTATAAAGTACCAAGGTAACCTTGGGGAAATTACATACCTTAGGCTCTGTCTTCTTAGTCTACAAAATGCAGGGTCTAGACTAGATGGTCTCTAATACCCTTACATAATTGGGATTATCATGCTGTATCTTACCAGGGATAGGATAACTTAAAATATCAAATTCTATGAATAGTAAAACTACCTAAAAATACAGAAGAAAAGAAATTGTTGTTCATTAAATGCTTTGTTCATGTTTTATAAAGAAAGCACTAATTACTAATATAACTTGCACTTAAAAATGTGAACAAACTGATTTAATTTTTCTTGGCCTTAATTTTATTTATTACCTATGGTCTTTAAACAGAAAGAGAAAGAGAAAGGGAGAAGAAGGGAGAGACAGGGAGAGGGAAGGGAAAAAGAGAGGGAGAGACCCTTTAGAAAGAGAAAGCCACTGGCCCACTTAAGTATCACTATTTTTTACTATTTTATATAACTTATGTGACTATAGGGATTCACATGCCATCTCTCCTTGGAGATGTATTTATCATATACACTGTGTGAGAAACATAAAAAGACTGAGCATCTTTTCAGAAAAGGCAATTTTTATGACACACCTTCCTTCGAGCAATTTTCTACAACTACTACCTAAACCCATAGTTTGAAAAGAACAAAAAATTGACTTCAATGCAATTTTTTCAAATTGCTTTAAGGAGATAGCAATATTTAATAATTTGAAAGCAATTGTTTTTCTGAATTAGGTGATGACAGAAATATAATTTTGCTGTAAAAATGCTATTTACTATTTGCTTTACTGAAAAATAGTCAGGGTGTCCATTAGCCTGCATGACAAGTCATGCCTTCATGAGGGAGCTTCCTAGGTGGTCTATGGGCTCCCACCAACAGGTAAACTAATCCAGGAATAAATTTTAAAGGCAATGTTTAGACAAAGGAGTCTTTAGGTAATCATTCTAAAATATGGAATCAAATTCATTCTTTAGAACGTGGCATATCTTGGTCATAATTCAAGAGAAGGCCACTGTGGACCAGGTATGAAACCCAAGATGGGAGACTCTATCATTAAGTTGTGTGATTAGATAGTTCCTAGGTTTGCCTCATCATTCCTGAATCTACAATTGTTCAAGGATTGCTGAGCTACTCGTAAACTTCTTTCCTGCCTTCAACCAACCCACCAGGACTGGATCAGAAATGGGGTTCACTTAAAGTGGCAAAAGACCTTTTCCACTCGGAGACGCATCACTAAATGAAGATTTCTCCAGCAATGCCAACGATGTGTACAAAAGAGCATGGTAGATTTAGGTCACTGATCAAAGGGCTCTCACATTAACTATTCTTTTACTCAATTTTCAATGGGCCATTTAGAATTAATCCACACAAACTCTGGAAAAGTTATTGAAAACATAAAGACTGTTTTTCTAGTTTTCTGAAATCTTAGAGCCCAAGAAAACATTCTTACTGAGAATACTGTATACAATAACTTAGAACAATAAATCAGTACTTGTTTCCCAAACTTTAGCAGAAACTCAATTAAAGTTTTAAATACTTCTATCCAAAACAAATGGTAGCTACCAGTACCTTTTAGAAATGTTTATAATTGGCCTTCCTTTTGGACTCTTCAGTGATTGATTTGAGATTTGGCAGTAGTAAACATTGTGCTATTAGCAGACTTGTCCTGCATTCAGATGTGTAAGAGCCTGTTCACAGCTCAAGGGATATGGTGTCTTTAAAAGTTAACTGGGAATCTCATTAGCAGAAGAAATCACTAACTCTAAAGCATTTTGTGTTGATAGCCAGGATCTATGTAAAAAGGTCTTTCAAGGAGATGATGCACACTTTTGATAAACTAGAGTAACATTTTTAGAAATTCCTTGAGGCACAACACTCTTGTAATAAGTTGGCAGCAACAAGTTGTTAAATAATAAAATCCATAACAGAAAAATAGAAATGTATTATTTATTTGCTTACTGGTAGAACTTTATAATGCACATATGATTGGTTGTCAGATCTCCACAATTGGATTTACATTGACTGTAATGCACCCCTTGCCCTGATGCAAAATCCACATCATCATAATCATTTCATAGGAACAATACCTCGGGTTTTTGTTAACAGTTTATGGTTTATTTCATTTAATTCTCAGACTACTCTTGGCAGAAGGACAAGCAAGGTGTTGTTGAAAAAAAAAAAAACAAGTTTGAGTTGAAACCAAAAAGGCCTGGGTTTGAATACCATGTATTACCTTTTAAATTGGGGGAAATTATTTAACCTTTTAAAATCTCCATATCCTCCATAACATTTTAAAGTCTACATTAAACTGTAACTAAATAATATCACCATGTAAAGTGGCTATGGCTGTAGACATACAAGGAACAAAAATGTTCATTGTTCACAACTTATTGATGAAGAAGTTTAAATTTAGAGATACTTAGTGGCTTGTGCAATATCACATAACTAAATACCAGAACCAGGACAAGAAGTCAAGAACTCTAGAATTTCAACCTTCAGTTTACTTCAATTCTCATCATAGCTTTCATGCCCAAGTTCCAATATTACTTCTCCTTTGAAATCTTCTGTTACTGTCCATGTCCATAGCAACTTCTCATTTTTCTCAACTCTCAAAGTAACCCCCATAGCCAAGATACATAGCTATCTGTGTACGTTATTTAGGACATAGTATCACATATATTATAAATGGTAGACTAATTGATAAGTAGAGAGTTGGATGCATGGGTAGATAGGCAGACAGTATGAAAGAGATTCTCTTCTTCAAGGACAAGTAACTTTACA
>PVKH010018671.1:0-15070 GCA_004027955.1 Chaetophractus vellerosus | reverse complement strand
TTTGAATGTGTTGCTGAATCCCTCCAAAAGTCAGGAAAACCCTCAGGTTCCAGAAACAAAAGAAAAAGTGAAAACCAGAGAGGGAAATGTGGGCTAACCTTCTGGTTACCCTGTCTATGGAGTGAAAGGGTGAAATTCCTATAGAGAGCACATATAAGGCAACAGTAAGAATCAGCGGACAAGTGGACACAATGGAATTTAAGTCCCTAGACTAAGGAAATGTTCCAGAGGAAAGCAAGATGGTGCTCTGAGGACACTGAGCCAAATAATCTGTCCTAAAGTGGGCCAGGCATCCTTGTGGAAGCTTCACTGAGGTCAGGGGATATTGGAAGTACTGAAAGGCTGATATGTCTGGAGAAAGAAAGTAAGCAGGAAAATGATGCAGTAAGGGATTGAAAGGTAATAGTCGTCCAGTTTTTATGGGGCAGAATTTTCTTCTGCATCTGAAAAGCAGTGGGCAACCATTGAAGGCTTTAAGGAGTGTGGTAACATCAAAATTGCTATTTTAAAATCTCCTTCTTGACACTTTGTGCGGTAGAGACTGCAGTAGAAGATGGGAACTAGAACGGCAGCTTGTAAAATGTTGGGAGGGAACAGTGGTCCCTAGAGATGGATGCAGTAGTTTGTTCATGTTTCAATTATGTTTCTGATGTTTAAAGGGAGTAGGTGGGAATACTCTGACCTGCACAAAAAAGACCCGCACCGTGCACACACATCGATTTGCTAGTTGAAGTGTTTAAAACGAAAACATGAAATCCAGGACAATGAGACAAACCGCCATCACCACCAAAAATTTGCTTATAATGAATGAAGGAAAACAATCCAGTTGTAATAGGTTCTAAAGTGAATATAGAATGTAGTTGTGCTTCTGTTTCGGGAGTGAATACATGGCAAGCTGTTTTCAGCTCATCCACTTTGCTGCATTCTCTCCCCTTCCACGTCCATGTACCATTTTTCCTTTGGCTGGATCTCTTCCCTTCATGACCAAGCTCCTCTGCCTCCTTCCTTCCTGAGCATCATTTGGCCAATTTTTATTTCCTTCAGATTTTAATTTCAATAACAATTATAAAACCTAGCATCATTGAAGGGTTATGTGCTATCACTGTGTTAAGGACTTTTAGGTGGACAAATGTTTCGTCCTTACAGCAGTCTGTGAGGTAGGTTCTGGCATTCTCATTTGCATATGACAAAACCAATATGCAGGTAAACCAAATTACTTGATAAAAGTCATGCAGGTAATAATGGCAGAGCCAGAATTTAAACCCAGGCAGTCTGATTTCAGAGTCTGCAGTCCTTTTAGTAAGTTCTTCTGTCTTAAATGTCTTGCATTAGGAGATCTTCCATGGTGCTATTTAGACTCTCCCACTCCCCAACAATAGCAAAATTTTAGAGATCATTAAAATAATTAAAATTAGCTCTTAGTATGTACACCCACTAGACCTGTGCACCTGTGCTTCTCAAACTTTTAAAGAGAATATGGATCACCTGGGGATCTTGTTAAAATGCAGATTCTGTGTCCCTGGGTTGGGCAAAAGTTTTGCATATCTGACAAGCTCCCAGATGATGTTGAAGTTAATGGTTTGTGGACCTCACTTTGAGTGCCACCAGTGTATGATAAGCATTCAGTGAGTAGTTATTAAATGGATAAAATAATTCAAGGAGAGAAGATGCTAAGGTGAATTCTCTCTTTGGAGATCCTCTTGTTGCCTAGCACTTATGGTTGTCTGAGTAGTAATTTTCTCAGTTAAATATTAACTGAGCTCCTGCTGTGGCTAGGATGCTGTGGCAGATGCAAAGATGAATCAGCTATGGCCTCTCTCCTGGGCAGGAAGCCTGAGGTGGCATCATCAGGCAGGCAAGAATGCTGGCTCAGCAGTGAGCTCTTGGAGTGTCTCCACCCAGCCTGCTTTCTTACCACTACTGACCATGGAAATATCCACCAACCATCTTAGTGCTGGGTTTTACTTGCATTGTTTCATTTGTTCCCTCCTACGTCCCTGCATTCTAACTACTGTTGTGTTCCTCCTTTCACACCCGGGGAAACTGTGGCAGAGGACAGTTAACTAACTTGCCCAGTCTCACAGCAAGGTTGAGTGCTGAGTTGAAATTATTCTAAATCCAGAGCCCCAGTTCTTAACAATTTTGCTATTCTGACAATCTGAAATGATGAAGTAGGGAATGATGAAAAGGTAGAAATAGGGTCTAGGCAAGCCTAGAGAGGAAAATTTTTTATTTAATTTTGAGAAATACAGAAAATGTAAAATGTAGAAAATGATCTAACAAGCACTGGGATATTCACATTGACAAAAATTTACTTTTTGTAAGTTTATTTTTTTCATATTTTTTAATGTAAAGAAACAAAGAAACAGATAGTGTTGTCATTGCCTTAATCCTCCTCTATTTCCATTTTCTCTCCAGTCCTCTCCTGAGTTTGGGATGTTTTGCTATTTCTACTCTCTCTCTCTTTCTCTAAATACACACACGTTTGTATTTAATTATGTATATATTTTTATATATGTATTGTTTGAGTATTAAAATTTTCAGAACTTGTAATATGCTATATATAACAATCTGCAATGTGCATTTTCCACTTGGTATTATGTTTTTGACATCTGGTCCATGTTGAATCATATACGTGTAGCTTTTTCATTTTAAATTCTGTATTCTATCTGAATTATCTATTCTACTATTGATGGAGGTTTAGGTTATTTATAATACAATTTCACAAACCCTGGTGTAAACCTTCTTGAACAGTCTTCTGGGACACAAATGCAATAATTTCTACAGGGCTTATACTTAGAAATGTAATTGTTGGGTTATATGTTACATATATTTAAAAATTACTGGCATGTTGCCAAATTGTTCTCAAAAGTGGCTACAGCAGATCAGATTCTTTCCACAAGCATACCATCATGATGAACACTTTGTGAGGTTGGACGTTGTTCCTCTTCTCGACATTCTATCCTCACTTTAATTTGAAGTTGAACATATTTTCATGTTTTTTAAGGGCTATTGGGTTTCTATTTTGCTTGCTCATATGTTTGGCTCTTTTTAAAAGTATATATACTTTATTATAGAAGTTGTGAACTTAAAAACAATCGTACACCTGTGTAGAATTCTCGTACAACACCCCTTCACCGACACACCACACTGTGGTGGAACATTTTTTATAGATCATAAGATAATATCATCAGATTGTTACCAACAACCATGGTCCATAATGTATATTTGGCACACTTTTTCCATACCCCCTCATTATCAACACAGTATATTTTTGGCATTGAAGCAAGAATATTACAGTATTGCTGTTAACCACAGTCCAATATAGTGGTTAATACCAATCGTATTTTTCCCATGCTTCTCCACATTCCCACCACTCTACAATAGTGACGTATATCTTCTGTAACTCACAGGATACTCTTGCATCTGTACCATCAACCACAATTCTCATCCACTCCTGGGTTTACTGTGTTATTCAGTCCCTAGGTAATTCTCTAACTTTTTTTCTTTCTTTTTTTTTTTTTTTTTGGTTACATATCCCCCCCTCTCTGCTTGCTCTTGCTGTGTTCATTTCTCTGCATTCTTCTGTGTCCGCTCTGTCTCCCCCCGCTGCGGCGACGCGCCAGGTCAGGTCACCACGCAGGCAGCTCTGCTCCGTTTGCGGGCGGTCTGCTTCTGTTCACAGGCGGCTCTGCTTCCATTCATGGGCGGATCTGCTCCGTTCATGGGTGACTTGCCCTGCCCGTGGTGGCTTTGCCCTGCCCGTGGCGGCTTTTTTTGCCCTGCCCATGGTGGCTCTGCCCCACCCATGGGGGCTCGCCCTTCTCAAGGCGGTCTGCCTGCTTTGAAGAGGTCCCCGGGAACCAAATCCGGGGCCTCCCATGTGGTGAACTGGCTCCCTATCCACTGGGCTACAGCCGGCCCCGTCTAACTTTCTTTCAATTGACATTTACATCCCTAGACTATATCCTTTTCAGCCACAATCTCTTATAAACCAGCTGCTGCTCACTATAAGGTGTTACCACCAACTCTAGCCATTTCCACACTTTTACAGTCAAGTTAATTAAAACTTCTACATACATTAAACATCAGTAGTCCTCATGTTTGGCTTATTTTTTAAAACTAATTTGTTCTGAATACTGATTCCTATTTTGTGATGCATTTCAAATAAGTATTTATATTGTGTCACTTGTTTATGTTACCCTACATCACACATAAATTGGTATGCACCATTTAGGCAAATTATAAGTCTTTTGTGAATTGTACCTTTCTTGTGTTATGGTGAGAGGCACCATAGCAGAATGGTTAGAGTTTTGTTTCGAGGGCCAGAATGACTGAGATGGAAGTTAAGCTGTCATTCACCTTATTTTACCTTACCTTACCTTACTGAAGTGCCTAGAATAGTGCCCACAATTCAGATATTTGTTGGATAAATGAGATAGAATTTAATCAAAATCTTTATTAGATTCAGAGAAAATAAAGGAAAACATGAGATTGAATTCAAGGATCTGATGTGAAAACATGTATATGCGTGAGAGTGTATATTAGAAGGGTGGAAATGAAGAAGACAGAAGACAAATGGGTGAGAAAACAGTAAAGAAAATAAAGAAGACATTTTCTAGGACTCAGAGAAATCCTAGACTGGTAAGGTCAATTTGATGTTTGGGGTTGTCTGTAAAACTGAATAGAATCGATTGAATGACCAATCTGATTGCATAAAACTGCTCATTAAGATGGTAAAAGAACCACAATTTAACTGTAAATGCTTGATTTAGTATTTGTAAGTCTATGAAGAGAGATGAGAGACAAGAGTCTGCAGATCTTTGATCTTTCACATTCTGTTGAAGTACTTTAAGAATTGGATAGTTGCCTGTACTCTGAAAACAATAATAATGTATCCTGGAGAACTTTGAATTTATACTTGGATTTTGTCTATCCTAACATTCTCTGTTTTCTCTAAAAAATACTTTTAGTAGACATCTGTGGTGGCTTAGAACTATGTACCCCAGAAAAACATGTTTTTAAATGTAATCCATTCCTGTGAATGTCAACCCATTTTTAAATAGGACCTTTTGATGAAGTTACTTCAGTTAAGATGTGGCCCAAACAAATCATAATGGGTCTTAATCCTACTATTGGACTCCTTTATATAAGCAGAATGAAATTTAGACACATGGAGAGAAAGATACAGGGAGCAGGAAGAAGCTGGAAGTCAATGGAACCGGGAAGCCTGTAGAGGCCACCATGTACATTGCCACGTGACATTAGAGTTAAGGAATAAGGATTGCTGGCAGCCAGCCCCAGAGCACCACAGTCTTGTCAGAGAAAGCATTACCTTGATGATGCCTGAATTTTGGACTTCTCCTACTCTCGAAACTGTAAGCCAATAAGCCAATCCATTGCATGACATTTGCTTTAGCGGCCTGGAAACTAAAACAGCATCTCGTGTTTTTGCCTGCCCTGCCTCTATTTCCTTTTTATTTTATTTGCTAATGGCATACCCTTTTTTTTTTTCAGGGTGTAACCCTCCCCAGAATCTCATTCATTTGATTTGTGTGAGGATGAACCACATTTCTAGCACTAGGAGTGGTCATGTGACACAAGCCAGGGAAATTAACAAGATGATCTTCCCGTTGACAATTCTTGTAGAGTCAAGGTAGTCCAAAGATACTCAATGTCTTAGTTTGTACAAGAAATGAGTTAGCTTTTAAAATGGGAAATTTATTTGGGGTAAAAGTTTACAGTTCCGAGGCCATGAAATGTTTAAATCAAGGCACCATCAGAGATGTTTTCTCACCAAAGTCAGCTGCCACTTGGTGATCTCTGCTTATGTCTCTGCCTTCCCCTCCAGGCTCACCTTCTCTTGGAGCCCAGCTCCTGGAGTTCAGCTGTGAGCAACACGACATAGGTCATGTCTTTCTTCCTGCCTCCCCTCTGTCTTGCCTGCTCCACTTTCTTCCCCAGTTCAGCTGTAAACTATCAGGCATAAGGCAGGGCTTGTCTCTGGAGCCTTGAGCTGCTCTGTGGGGCCAGCCCCTCTGGGGCCTATTTCCACACTTCTGTGCTCTGCTGGTTCTAGGCTCTGAGACCTCTCTCAGCCCCTCCAGGCTTCTCTGTTTTCCTACATTACTCTCTTTCTCATGGCAGGAACAATATGGCAGCTTCCTTTTCTTCAGTTTGTCTATCTCTCTATGTCTCTGTTTATATCAGACTCAGCAAGAGTGCAGAGAGCCAAACTGGCTCATGCCTCATGTAGTGCAATCAAAAGCAATCTAATCAAGTGATCTAAAGTGAACCAAATGCAATCAAAGGGCCCCACATCCACAGGAATGGATTAGTTCAAGAACATAATCTTTATCTGGGATTCAGAAAATTCAAACTGTCACTCTCAATATTGGAATTTTTCATTTGTTGTGAAAGAGAAGTCATCCTTCAACTGAGGTTGCTGCATTGACTGTCACCCAAAGGGGAGAACCTTCCCAAGAGAAGTCAACCAAGAGGAAATGAAGCTAATAGAGGGAAACTAAATCCTTGCAGTAATATTTGACCACCTGAATCCCATTTTTTCTTTTTTTGATAGAATTTTTTAGAGTAATTGTAGGTTTATTGAAAAATTAACATAAAAGTACAGAGTTCCCTTATATCACCCTCTCCCAGTTTTCCCTGCTATTAACATTTTGCATTAGTGTGGTACATTTGTTAAAACTGAATAACCAATATTAGTATAACTCTATTAATAACTAAAGTCCATAGATTAAAATATGGTTCACTCTTTGTGTTCTACAGTTCTGTATTTTTTAAAAAATGTATTGTGTTAACATATATGTAACATAAAAGTTCCCATTTTAACCACTTTCAAATATAAAACTCAGTAGTGTTAATTACACTTACTTTAAATTTTATAAAAATAATAGCCATTCTAGTGAGTGTGAAGTGGTATCTCATATAATTTTGATTTGTATTTCCCTAATGGCTTTTGATGTTAAGCATTGTTTCATGTACTTTTTGGCCATTTGTATATCTTCTTTGAAAAAAATACCCACTCAAACACTTTGCCCATTTTTAATTGGGTTGTCTTTTTGTTATTGAGTTGTAAAATATATTCTGGCTATTAAACACTTATCAGATATGTGGCTTCCAAATATTTTCTCCCAATCTGTAGATTGTCTTTTGGCTTTCATGATGAAGTCCTTTGATACACAAAAGTTTCTAATTCTGATAAAGTCCAGTTTTTCTTTTGTTCCTTGTGCATGTGGCATAAAGTCTAAGAATCCTTTGCTTCCTATAAGGACCTGAAGATATTCACCTATGTTTTCTTCTAGGAGTTTTAGTTCTTATATTTAGTTTTTGATCATTTTGAAGTTTTTTAAAAATGTGGAATAAGGGTTGAGGTCCACTTGCATTCTTTGGTATATGGCTGTCTAGTTTTCCTAGCATGATTTGTTGAGAGACTATTCTGTCCCCACTGAGTGGATATGGTACCCTTAGAAAAATCAATTGGCCATAGAAGTGAGAGTTTACTTCTGAAACCTCAAATCTATTCCAGTGGTCTATATGTCTGTCCTTGTGCCAGTACCACACTCTTTTGAATACCTTAGCTTAGCTTTATAAGTTTTGACATTGGGAAGCACAAGTCCTCCAACTTTGTTCTTCTTTTTCAAGATGGCTTTGGCTATTCAGGGCCTCTTGCCCTTCCATATGAATTGATGATTGGCTTTTCCATTTAAATTGCTTTGGGAAGAATTAATATCTTGACAATATTAGTCTTCCAATCTGTGAACATGGAATTTGTTTCCATTTATTTAGATCTTCTTTGATTTCTTTCAGTAATATTTTCAGGTTTTCCATGTATGAGTCCTTTACATCATTGACTAAATTTACTCCTAGCTCTTTGATTTGTTTAGTTGCTATTGTAATGGAATTGTTCTATTGATTTCATTTTCTATTTCTCATAACCGGTATATAGAAACAACAGATTTTTGTGTGTTGATCTTGAACTCCCACTTTTGACTGAAAAGTTTAATCCATTTACATTTCAAGTAACTACTGATAATGCAGGTCTTTGTTCTTCCATGTTGCTATTTTTTGTAATTCTTATACCTTTTTTGTCTTTCTGTTCTTAAATTACTATTTTTATATTTAGTTGATCTTTTGTAGTTTATCATTTATAGAGACTTCTCATTTCTTTGGTGTATATTTTTCAAAATTTTCTTTGTGGTTACTATGGAATTTAAACTTAACATCCAAAATCTATAATAACTCTCATTTTATTTGATACCAACTTAACTTCAATAGTGTGCATAAAATATGTTCCTATGCCCTGCATCCTCTGATCTTTATGTTGTTCTTGGCATAAATTACATTTTTGTACATTGTTTGTCTAAATCCATAGATTTATTATTACTTTTTATGCATTTGCTTTTTAGATCCTGCAAGAAGTGAAAAGTGGAGGTACAAACCAAAAATACAATGATAATGACATTTGTAATTATCCATGTAGTTACCTTTACCAGATATCTTTATTTCTTTATGCAGCTTAGATCTTCTATCTGGTATCCTTGTAATCTGAAGAACCCCCTTTAAGCAATGCATGTAGGGCCAGTCTAGTGGTGATGAAATCCCTCAGATTTTTTTTTTATCTGTGAATGTCTTAATCTCTTCCTCATTTTAAAAAAAGAGTTTTTGTTTGGAAGTTATTTCCCTTTATCTCTTTAAATATAACATCCCAGTGCCTTCTTGCCATCATTATTTCTGATGAGAAATCAGTACTTAATCTTACTGAGACTCCCTTGTACATGTTGTCTTGCTTCTCTAATTGTGACTCTCAGGATTCCTTTTATGTCCTTCACATTTAACTTTTCTTTTTTTTTTTTAGGTTTTTGTCTAGTATGTCAAAGCCTGGTCTTTGTTGATGGTTTCTGATATTTTCTCTTGTTCCTTTGGATGGGCCATCATTTCCTATTTCTTTGTGTGCCTTGTCATGTTTTGTTGCACACTGCATTTTTTTTCTCTATTAGAGAGGTTGTGGATTAACAGAACAATCATGCATAAATACAGGATTCCCACATACCACCCCATTACCAACACCTTGCACTGTTGTGGAACATTTGTTACAATTTATGACAGCACATTTTTATAATTGATATATTAAAGTCCAAGGTTTAATGACAGGTTCACTGTGTAGTGTAATTCCATGGATTTTTTAAAAACATTTTATTCTGTCACCATAAATACAATCTAATATTCCTCCTTTCAGTAATATTTAGATACATATTTCAGTGCTGTTAAATGCATTCACAATGTTGTGCTACTATCACCACCATCCATTACCAAAAACATTTTTATCATTCCAAAGAGGAACCCTCTACATTGTACGCCTTAACTTCCCATTCCTTATTACTACCCTGTCCCCTGGTAACCTTTATTCTAGATTCTGACTCTATGAGTTTGTTTATTCTGTTTCAAATCAGTGGGATCATACAATATTTGTCCTTTTGTGTCTGGCTTATTTCATTCAACATGCTGTCTTCAAGGTGTGTCTATGTTATCACATGTATTAGGACTTCATTTCTTTTTACGTCTAAATAATATTCCATCATGTGTTATACCACATTTTGTATATTCATTCATCAGTTGATGGACACCTGTGTTGCTTTCATCTTTTGGAAATTGTGAATAATACCACCTTGAACATTGATGTGGAAATAACTGATAAATCTCTGCTTTTAATTCTTTTGGGGTGTATACCCAGAAGTGGGATGGATGTATTTATATACCAGTAAATACAAGACAAGGATACTGACATTTATAATTACCCAAATGATCTTTATGCTGCTTTGAACCACTGTCTAGTGCCCTTTCTTTTCAGTCTGAAGAATTCCCTTTAGCATTGCTCATAGGACAGTTCTAGTGATGATGAACTCCCTTGGCTTTTGTTTATCTGGGAATGTCCTAATCTTCCCTCAAATTTGGAAGACAGTCTTGTTGGATATAAAATCTTGACTGGCAATAGTTTTCTTTCAGGACTTTATTTCAACCCATTGCTTTTTTGCCTCCATGGTTTCTGATGAGCAAACAGCACTCAATCTAATTGGTACTCCCTTGTATGTAATACATTGTTTTTCTCTTGCAGCTTTCAGAACTATCTCCTTGGCCTTTGCATTTGATAGTATAATCATTATATGATGGGATGCATTTTTCTTCATGTTTATACTGTTTGGTGTTCTCTGAGCTTCTTAATATGCACGGAGAAGTTTCCCGGCTCCCTTTGGAACCAGGATCAGGGTCCTTCACTGAATGCATGAGGTGGCTTCACACTGATCTAGGGAGGGTTGGATGAGCAATGGTGCCTTGAGCTTCTCCTACTGTTTTTAAATTACCTTTTTCTTGATTGATGCTTTCCCAGTTACTAACCCTTTATTTGTTTTTGGGAGCTCTGAGAAAGATGGTTCTGCCAATTTTTGCTAGTTGTTTAAAGATTATGTAGAGGGAGAGAATCCTGGAGCATCTCTCTCTACCATCTTGATCTCCCCCAAATTTTACCTCAATCTTTTCTTGCTTGATGCTCTTCTACCCTAGTTATATCATTTAGGTCAGTCAGTAAATCCTCTACTTCATTTAAACTAATTGAGCAGGTTTTCACTTGTTATCCCAAAGGGCTTTAACCAATACACTGTGGTTTTATTTTTTAAGCTTTTCTCTAAAATTGATTCTTGAGAGCAAAATCCTTAGACCTAGGCTGGTGAGAGTCAAGAGTATACATTACACACCCTACTTCTAGGTGATCATTTATTGAAAACATGGTTTAAAAGCCAACATTTTGAAATACCACCAGACACAATGTCAGGAAATCTGGAGCACTAGTCCTGGCTCTGTTACTCAGCAGTATGTCACAGAACTATAACTGCTCATCTGCTTGTGCTCACTTATAGCTAAAGGTGGTTGAATTAGACGATTTCTAAGTTATTTCCAGATCAAAAGTGTAAAATTCTGAGATAGCATTTCTTGGGATGACTTCATGGTTTCTTCTGTATTTGCTTGCAGCTCCTGATGAACAAGGCCAACTCTTGCCAAGTTCCAGAGTGTGCCCTGTCATTCACCCTCCTTTATTTCTACTCACCTTTACTTATAACCCTGGGAGGCACTGAATCTGCAATAATAATGTTAAAAATAGCCACCATTTTGAATTCTCACAATACCAAGTTCTTTACCTAAGTCATTTCACTTACCATCCCAAGAACCCAATGAGGTAGGAATTAATATATACCATGTAATCACTGATCCAGCATGAAGGTTTTGGGTTTATTCCGTTTCATGTTGCCCCACCTTCCTGGAGGAAATTTTTCCATCAACCTCCTAATTAGTGTCTAGAGTATCAGTACAGGCTCCCTGGGGAGGTGAGAGACATATTCAGGGGGCATCAGCTGGGCCAGTCAGGTGGGATCTGTCAAATCTTTTCCCATGAATAGGCATCACTCTTGCTGGGCTTTTATAGGTGATGTGCTGTCCTTTTTGGGCTTTTAAGGGATGAGCAGCTGGCAGACACTTTCTGCAGCAAATGCTGAATAGATAATGATGGCAGTGATGGCTCATTCTCACATAACTCTGGTTTATGTGACAGTGACTCTCCAAGTGGCTCTTCTTTGAGTTTACATACCTGGCTCTTCTTGGGTAGATGATCTTCATACTTTTACGGCAGCTGTCCCTAGGATCAGATTCTAACTTCACAGGTTTTTTAAAAGTATTTCTTCTACCTTTCTTTATTCTGTTCATTGCCTCCTTCTCCTCCTCCTTTTTGTAAAAAATTTCCCCTTCTTGTTCTTTAAAAACTGACAGGAAAGTTTCACTAAACCCACAGCTCAAATTATTAGCAACCCAAAAAATTTCCCTTTCTTGAAAATCAAGAACGGTAACTTGAAACCATGACAGGAAGTGAAGGAAAATTCTGTTTATTAACCTTCCAATTTCATCAAAAATAAAAAGAGTTTACTTTCATTATTAAAGCGATGTGAATGGTCATATTCTAAAATTATTTTTTATTTTTTTATTTTTTATATACATATAGTTTTTTAGGAGACATTGATTTCATAAATGTTACACAGGAATTTTAGAAGTATACCCATATGCCACCCACCCACACCTCCCACAACCTCTCACATATATATCCTTCATCAGTGTGGCACAATGCCTGTGATAGATATACACATTTTGGGGCTTTGCCATCAAGCATGGATCACAGTTCAGACTGTAGACCACTCTCTCTCCCATACAGTTCTGCATGATACATGATGATATAAAATGGCCTATATCCTCCATTGCAACATCACCCATGACAATTCCCAAGTCCCCCCAAAAAAGCCATATTACAATTGCCCTTCCCTCTCCCTGCCCCCAAAGCATCCAGTGACCCTGGCTTCACATAATTTTGTAATTTCTTCCATTGTGTGAATCACAAGTCTATAACAGGACACCAACAAGTCCATTCTAGTCCATAGTTCTTCCCCCAATCCTGAGGAGTCTGGGATGGTGATGTCCCCTTTACCAAAAAGTGAGGGGGAGCTTATATCCTGTGGGTACAATGGAAGAGTTGACCTGCCTGCAGCTGCAGGCTCTCTCCATTCCCCAGGATAGCCATCGTCGATCATCATCTCCCCACTAGGTGTTCTGGGTGAGTCCATTGAGCTGTAGAGTGGGAGCTGCAGGTCCACAGAGCCTCTGGACCCAGTTGGCACATGGACAGCACATAGGCTCTGGTCTCTGGAAGTACACCTAAAACTCTGGCATCAAATATAGGTATGAATAGAAGAGACTGACGGACCACGAGCAGTGAAGACATATTTCGGTCAGTCTCTGTCACTCTCAGGAGCAAGGGTTCCAAATTAGGGCCCACTGGTAAGGCACCAAACTCTGGGGCTATCTGCCCTGATATAGGACCTGGATATCGCCAAAGCCCTCAGAAGGCCCTCTATTTGGGGTGATATCCATATTGGAAACCTAGGAGGTCCTACTGGGGTGTGCATAAGTGTTACCTCTGGGTTGGTCTCCTGACTCACTTTGCAGTCTCTTAGCCCTATGAACTCATTTGTCTTTAACATTTCCCCCTTTTATTCGGAGTTTTTTCCAGGCGTTCTGCTGTTGGCATTTGTTAGTAATCCCTCATTTCCAGGGAGGCTCATCCCCGGGAGTCATGTCCCACGCTGGGAGGAAGGTAATGCATTCATATGCTGAGTTTGGCTTAGAGAGAGGCCACATTTGAGCAACAAGGAGGTTCTTCAGAGGCAACTCTTAGGCACCCCTTAACACTAGGCAATTTCAATTTCAACAGCAATGACTCATAAGGCTAGTCATCAATAACAAGGGCCCATCAATGGATCATCCTCCTTTGCCAGACACTACCCCTGCACTCAGGGATGTTGCTACCCTTCTGGAAAATATGGCAGAGCTCTCCAAGATGCGAATTCAGTGTTCTCCCATTTATTGAGTAATTCTTCACCCCATGAACATGCCCCATGAGCATTTGAACAATTATGGAGCCTTTTATGTATGTTCAGGTAGACTTCCTCCCAGGCATCCCCAACCTTGACACCCTCCACCAATGATCCTCTCCCATCCCCATTATGACCCTTCTGTGATCCATAGCCTCTTCACAGGTGAAGCCATAACAATAGCCAATTGCAATGAATAGGAAAATGAAATAATAATGATATTTAAATGTAAGAGTTAAAATATAAGAGAACTTAAAAAATAAAAAATAATTTTAGAAAATTTTTAAAAAATAGAAAAAAGAAAAGGTATTATTAAAGGATTGGGCTATTCAAAAAATGTGAAATAATAAAAATATATATATGTATAAAAAATATTTTTCCAATTTTGCCTTGGTGCAATATCTGGTGTCCAGTCTGTTTCGTGGCACCTTCCTCTTCTCACTCTCAAGCAGGCCTCCTTTTTTCATTTAATTTTCAAAGAAGTTTTGGGTCACAGCAGTGTCACACACAGAATACAAGACAATCTCATGTACTCAACATCCTCCTCCATTCCCCCCCATACCAAAACATTTTTGTATGTGGATGGCAGCACCAACATAACTGACAGATAGTGAAACATAATTCCCCAACATTGTCATTGGTCCATATCAAGGTCCACATTTTAGATCATACACTTTTATAAATTTTGATGACTATCACCCTGTCCCGTGTCCACCACTGCAAGGCAGTGTAAAACACTACCACGGGCCACCTAACGCCCCTCATTCGATCCACGCTATCCATCCCCACCACCCCTAGGCCCACAACGCCCCCTGGCTCAACTCCCTGGATGACAGGATTCACAGATTCACGCCACAGAGTGTCCTGGCTCACCGGTTCATCCTCCACCGGGAACCATCCTAACAACGACATTTAAATGCAAGAGTCAAAACATAGGAGAACTTAAAAAATAAAAAACAATTAAAAAAATTTTTTTAAAATAGAAAAAAGAAAACAAGACATTGCTAAAGGACTGGGCTATTCAAAATATGTGAAAAAACAATAAGATATACATGAATACAAATTTTTTTTCCAATTTTGCCTTGTTGGTACAATATCTGGTGTCCAGACTCTTCCGTGGCACCTTCCTCTTTTCACTCTCAAGCAGCCCTCCTTTTTTCATTTAATTTTCAAAGAAGTTTTGGGTCACAGCAGAGTCAAACACAGAATATAAGACAATCTCATGTACTCAACCTCCTCCTCCTTTCCCCCTCATACCAAAACCTTTAGGATGCATTCATTTCATAAATGTTACACAGAAATTTTAGAAGTACCCATATGCCACCCTCCCATACCTCCCACACCCTCCCACATATATCCTTCATCAGTGTGGCACAACGCCTGTGATAGATATACACATTTTGGGGCTTTGCCATCAAGCATGGATCACAGTTAAGACGGTAGACCACCCTTTCTCCCATACACCCTGTCCCGTGTCCACCGCAAGGCAATGGAAAACACTTCCACGGGCCACCAAGCCCCTCATTTGATCTACCCCGTCCCTCCCCACCACCCCAGGGCCCACAATGTCCCCTCGGTTCGACTGT
>PVKH010018670.1:0-15067 GCA_004027955.1 Chaetophractus vellerosus | reverse complement strand
TTCCAATCTTCTGAATATCTGAGAGCAGGCTGCATGCATCATACACCTTGAACATATAATACTTCCATGTACATTTTCTACAAACAAGAATATTCATTTATGTAATCGCTTTAAGTGCAGTTATCAAGTTCAAGAAATAACATTACTAAAGCTTACATTTCTATAGTCCAATTTTTTCATATATCCCAATAATGTGCTTTTGAGCCTTTTCTCCTCTATTCTTAGATGCATCCAGTATCATGTCTTGCATTTAGATGTGATTATCTCTTTAGATTCTCTTTTTTCATTCATTTTAAATTGCAGAAACACAAATATAGACTAAATCTTCCCATCAACACCTCCCACGTATACCATTTGGTGGGATCAATCACATTCACAATGTTGCAGTACCCTCACCACCATCCATTACTAGAGCTTTCTCTTCACCCCAAAGAGACACCCTACACTCATTTTGCATTAACTCTCCATTGCCCCTACACTCATCGCTGGTAACCTGTACTCTAATTTCTGTCTCTATGATTCTGCATCTTCTCTGATATTTTCTTTGTGATTACCATGGGGCTTAAATTTAACATCATAAATCTAAAACAATTTCATTTGCTTTGATACCAACGTAATGTCAACAGCATACATAAACTATGTTCCTACACCCCCGTCTCCCCCACCTTTATGTAGCTCTTTTCACACTTTAAATATGTATACATATGAGTCCAGAACCTTTGATTTAGCATTACATTTTATGCATTTGCCTTTTAGATCCTGTAAGAAGTAAAAAATAGGAGTTACAAATAAAAAATACAATAGTACTAGTATTTATATTTATGCATGTCATTATCTTTAGTGCGGATCTTTATTTCCTCATGTGCCTTCAGTCAATTGTCTAGAGTTCTTAACCTGCAGAACTCCCTTTACCATTTCTTGTAGGGCCAGTCTAGTGGTGATGAACTATCTCAGCTTTTGTTTATCTGGGAATGTCTTAATTCCTCCCTCATTTCTGAAAGACAGTTTTGTCAGAAACAGAATTCTTGCAAGGTGATTCTTTTGCTTCCAGCACTTTAAACATGTCTTCCCACTGCCTTTTTGCCTCCCTGGTTTCCAATGAGAAACTGGCACAAACTTATTGAGGCTCACGTGTATGTGACATGTTGCTTCTCTCTTGAGACTTTCAGAATTCTCTCTTTATCTTTGGCATATGACAGCTTGATTATAACATGGCACAATGCAGGTCTATTTGGGTTTATACTGTTTGAAGTTCATTGAGCATCTTGGATGTATATATTTATGTCTTTCCTTAATTCATGCCAATCCCTTATAGCCAGCTGTAATACAAGAATATGCCACCTAGGGCATCCCAGGCACTGAGCTTAGTTCCCTATCCTTACAGGAATTTCCCGTTCATTTATTTATTCATTATCAACAAATATTCATTGTGTACCTGCTTCTACCAGGCACTATATTGAGCAAAAGAGAGGAAAATATAGACAGGATCCTGGTGAAATTATAAAACTTGCATGAAGGAAAGCTCCATGGAAAGGGAGAATGGTAAGAGATGAGGCTGGAGAGGCAGCAAGAGGCAAATCATAACAAGACCTGTTCTGAGCTCTCTAAAGTATTTTAAACAAAGTTGGGGGAAGGAGGGGCAGTATACAGGGGATATGTAAAGATTATGCATAACATGATAAATCATATGATTAGAAAAGATGACTTTGGATGCAGCAAGAACGAAATGGAAGGAGATAAAGAGTGGATGCAGGGAAACATGTTAGGAGACTACTGGAGTAGTCCAAGCAAGATAAGAGGCTGGAGTAAGATGAGAAGATACAGACAAAAAGATGAGATCTGGGAGATATTTAAGAGGTAACACTGAATGATGTGAAGAAGGGTTGGATAAAAGGAACAAGGGAGAGATAACAAGCAGCCTTAGGTTCCTGACTTGCATAAGTAGATCTTCCATGGGATTATTCACAAAGAGACAGGGTTGTAAAGGAAAAGGCCAAGGAAAATTCACGGGTTAATTTTGGGCATGTTGAGTATCTCCTTTTCTTTTCATTAACTAGTCTCTGCATGTTAAATGATCTTCACCTATTCTAGATTCCTAACAAGTTGCCTGTTCTGAGTTCCATTAATTGCACACTTCACTAATTTATACTGCCTACTCCCCCAGTCCCACCAATCACCTGGTAGGTTGTGTTCTGAAACAATATCATAAAGCCCAACTTACCCCAAAGAAAGAAACATCTTGCTCATTGTCTAGTTATTTTTTTAATAGTTACAAATATTATGGACAAGGCAGAAATACCACTGATAATAATAATGACACTTCCTGCTTTTTCCCCGCAATTGGGCTTTAAATAGTACGAAAAGAATGGTTTAAAATTTTTAAAACTTTAAAAAAAAGAAAAGAAAATATAATCAGCAAGATATAGCACACGAGCCTTCTTTGTTTGCTGACCTGAATCAGTGTCCATTGGGATGAGGCCTTCTGGGGAGGAGCTCTGAATGACTGGGGACACCACAGCAGAGAGCCTGTAGGACATCAAAAGGAGCTTCTCCACCACAGGTCTCCACTCACTCACCAACCGCAGGCTGCTGCAACAAGGACGTTAGGCAAATTTATACTAAAAGCAGAAATCAATTTTTCAAAATGAAAATTAACAGATAAAAGAAGTTTAGAGAATTTGTGTTTCACAATTTTGCAATCTATGAAACATTTGGTACAGATATGTTCATATCTTATGTAAAATTTTAAGACTAGTTTTCAATTACCTTTAAGGCAATAAACTCAGGATACAGACAGCTGTGGATATACTTACTTTAAGGGTAACTTCTGCAGGGCTCCCGTTATACAGTGAACTCGCCCATACATTGGAAATGATGCCGCCGCTTGAAGCAAAGAATTTTCAGCCTGAGATACCTCTTCCTCAAGATTTTCTAACAAGCATTTGATAACTAGAAAAAGCAAAAACAAAGTTGCATTAATGTTGCTTAAAAGCACATTTCTAAATTTAGGAACATCATAATGTCCGATTCATTTGAACTATTATACTAGAGATTTTGAAACATAAAGAGAACTTTCAAGATTATTCAGCCTGTTATCTATTTCTAGTTAATATTTGGTGTCCTAAAAGGTAGAACCGAGTGTCTTCCCAAAACTCCACGAATCCATTTACAGCATTCACTCTGTGGACTAATCATTCCTCCTGGACATAAACTACTTGGGAACTAACATCGCACCCAGGTGGCATGTGCTGTTTAGCTGTTCCTTTTTGGGGGGCTTTTTCCCCAAAAGGAGAAAGTTATATTTTAAATTTTGGAATTATATATAATCAATAATTAATATTCATAATCTATAAAGAGCTCCTAATTGATAAGAAAAAGACAAACAACCCAATAGGAAAATGAACAAAGGACATGAACAGGCATTTCACAGCAGGAGAAAAATGAATGGCTTCTAAACACATGAAAAGATGCTCAATCACATTAGTAATCAGAAAATGCAAGATGACACCACAATAAGATACCATTTTATATTCTGCCACTGGCAACATGTTTTAAATCTGATAATAGCAACTTGTGATGATTAAGTCAAGAAATGCAACTCCCATAATTTGTGATGGGAGTGTAACATGAAAGCCTATTTAGCATTATCTACTAAAGTTGAGGATGCACATGCTTTATGGCCAGGCTATTCCAATTTTGTGTTTACCATAGGGGAACTCTTAGTTATGTGCATCAGAAGATAAGTACAAGAACATTCACATCGGCATTGTTTATTTATTAGGGGAAAAAAGTCCATCAATGGAAGAATAGACTAATAAATTGTGATAAATTTGTATAAACATATAGTACAATGCATTTACGTAAAAATCAGTCATACAAAACTAAATAACAGTTTAATGATATACACACAGATGGTAAAACTATAAAGAAAAACAAAATGAAGGATTAATACAAAATTAAGCTAGTAACCTCAGGGGTGGGGGCTATGATAAGGGAGAGGCTTTGAAGGCATGCATGATGTTCTCCTTCTTAAACTGGCTAAGAACATCCAGCTTGTGAACAAACTTGTAAAGTTTGCTATTATCTAAACCTTTATGTTTAAATATTCTTTTGTATGATTGAAATAGTCTAACATTTTTAAAGTTTTAAAATGTTTTAGGAACCGGCTGTAGCTCAATTGGTAGGGCTCCAGTTTACCACATGGGAGGCCCCGGGTTTGGTTCTCGGGACCTCCTCGAGCGGGCAGACCGCCTCGAGAAGGCAAGCCGCCGCAGGCAGGGCAAGCCACTGTGGGCAGGGCAAGCCCCTGTGAGCGGGGCAAGCCGCCGTGCAGTGAGCTGACTCGGCAGGTCGCCACAGCGGGGGGTACACAAGCAGACACAGAAGAACGCAAGAATGAACACAGCAAGAACAAGCAGAAAGGGGGGGATATATGATAAATAAAAAATAAATCTTTAAAAAAAAATGTTTTAAATTTGTATGCCTTGATGTGAAGCATGCACTCCCAGATCACCCCAACAGCAGACACCATCTGAGTGCTTTATCTAGGGCCTCTATGCAAATCTAGTACCTGCAGCAATCCAGTGGGCAAGCTTCTTTTTCCATGTCATATCTCTACCCCCAGACTATGGCCACGTTCCACCAGAACTACCCACTGTCTCCTTCTTTTCTCCCATTCCTGGTTCTCTTTTTCATGGCTGTTTCTACCATCTTGAAGAGAATAATTTTCAACTCTTTCTCTATTTGAAATCCAACCCCCCACCCCCCCCCCAAAAAAATGTGTTGAAATTCACTAGCTCTACACCATCTCAGACCTGGGTTTTAGATCTGGCTCCATGGAAAGAGTGGAAGGCAGGGTTCTGAAAGCCAGTCAAAACATAAACCCCAAACGGCAAAGGAACTCTGCTCTATACAGAAATAATACAGATGATCTCTATTATAATCACAGTAAAATTTCTAGTGAAAAATAACTATACTTTTGGTGGAGAAAGAGGTCCCCTTTAAAATTTTGTTTTATTAATGTACATTTATATATTTACTTATTTAACATGAATCCTCTTCAGAAACAAATGTTATGCAAAAATTGTAACTGTAAAATATTTAGTTGCATAAGAGAAATTCATGATATTCTTATATACTGGTAAACTATTAAATGAAAAAACAAAAAGCAAATGTTTAATCATTAGACATTCTAACCACATAAATAGTAAGAGAACAAGGTATATGGTTTTGATAAATAAAAGCAAAAGATCCTTTACTCAATACAAACCCATTAATGTGTTCTTTTCCACCATAGCAGCGGACTTATCTCCATCTCCATATGCAATGGGCTGACTTTTTAGGTAGGTGGACAGGAATGATGGTAGAGCATCCTGGCAAATTAGGAAGTTCAGTAGGTAGGAAGCTGTTACACAGTCATAGGGTTTGGTGCTTATGCTGAGCTCCAATGCTGCCTGGAATAAGCCTTGCAGCTTTTCTGAATCCTAGAATATAGCACAGTCAGTAACTGTCACTGAAACATTTCCTTAATTCAAAAGAATAATATATATTTTAAAACAAAGCCTGCCACATAACTGTAACTCAATATTAACATTAATTTCCTTTCTCCCTGAATCTTTGTTAGAGTTTTTATTATAGTAATGAGCAATTATTATTAATTCTTTCTAGTGAAGAAGGCCTTGAAAATAATTTCAATTGGGAAATTCAACAATGATAAAGCTCTTTTTAGAAACCACCTCTTTCTAAAGGTAAATGCCGCTATGACAATAGCCAGATCATCGTCATTATTTTTATAGAGAGCACAGATTTTTTGTTGTTGTTGTTACATATCCCGCCCTTTCTGCTTGTTCTTGCTGTGTTCATTCTTGCGTTCTTCTGTGTTGGCTTGTCTCCCCCCGTTGCGGCGACACGCTGAGTCAGCTCACCGCGCAGGCGGCTTGCCCCACTCGCAGGCAGCTCTGCTCTGTTCGCGGGCGACTTGCCCTGCCTGTGGCGGTTTTTTGCCCTGCCCATGGCGGCTCTGCCCGCCCATGGCAGCTTGCCCTCTCAAGGTGGTCTGCCTGCTCGGAGAGGCCCCCGGGAACCGAACCCGGGGCCTTCCATGTGGTGAACCGGCGCCCTATCCACTGGGCTACAGCCAGCCCCCAGATTTTTTTTTTTAATCTATTGGGGTTTATGTTTGATTTGTCTGTCATACTTCTGCCCTTCCCCCTACCATACAGCCAGTACAATGGGGAAGAATACAAGTCCACTGGGAAGCTGTTCCTGGTGAAGCTCCACGTACATGATGTGTAGGAAATCCTGCACCAGAGTACCCACACCTGTATTTTATATAAACATCTACTCACACAGCCTGTTCTAAAGAGAATGGAATAAAGTAAAGTTCACTATAACATTCATGGGAAGGCATCAGGCTGAGAACAGGAGATGAGGATCATAGCCCAACCCCATGGATGACAAGTCGCACGTTCACCAAACTGGAACTAAGAGTCTGCCTGCTCAATAATATTCTGATTTTACCATGATAACCCCAACAATGTTTAGCACCAGGAAAAAACATTGTAAACTTAATTTTAAAGTTGATTTTAAGTGTGCTAATATTTAATAATGCTTTAAAATTTCAAAATGACATCAAATGTACTGATTTAAATAGCAGTTTATTTCAACTTAAATTATTTGCTGTTTAATTTTCTATGACCTCAAAAACATAAAAATAGTGGCCTGTAGCTCAAATCTAAGGAAATATTGGAAGGAAACAATTAAGTATCTAAGCCCTTAATAAGTCCCTGAATTTCTTTAATAAGCAATGAATAAGAAACATAATAAATAGCTTTCTAAGTCTAAATGTCTTGGTTCCATCACTTTAGATCAACCAAAATATAATAGAAATACCCAGGATATGTAGCTCTTCAAGAGAGGCAGTAAAATAGGTGAGTAGTAAAGTCATATATTAGAAAGATAGGCCATCAAAAACATGTATAGAGAAGAGGCTCCAGTAGACCAAGACAGCAGCATGAGACACCCCAGGGTGCTGTTCCACATAGAATCTTTGAACTAGGCAGAGTCATCTTCCTCAAAACTCCAGAAAACAGCTAAATGGTTATAGTAACTGGGCAAGGATCAAAAGAGACAATGCAGCTTTAAAAATTTTAGAAGAAACTCATGGAGCCCGTGTTAGCCCCTCCTGCACCCCCACCCTTCATGGCATAGGCCAGCCTGCACTCCCACTGTGGGTCCCGGGCCTGCTCCTGAGAGAGCAGGGTAACCCCACATACTGGGTGCCTATATGTTCAGGTCACTCTAGCAGGTGACAGCCTGAAAGACTGACAGCCCTCCCAGAACTTGCCCTGCCAGCAGAAGCACCTTGCAGACAGCTAAAGCAGTGTAAGAAACAATTAAGTCAAAGTAGCCCGGCAGGTGGGGTAAAGGGTTACTTGCTTTAAGTCATACAGTAGAAAACCCAGAAGGGAGAGAAAGTCTTCCAAAAGGAGTACAGGGGCCATTTACATTCTGGTTCCAGGGGCGGATCCTAAGGCCACTAGCAGGCACAAGCTCAGGACGAGACTCAGGCTCAGAAAAGATGAGAGGACCTTCCCCTTCCCATTTTCCTCAGACTGATATTCTTCATGGGAGGGATAAACACTGAAGGAGAGCACCAGCCAATGCAGAGCAAATTTGTATTGATTTGTTTTTGTTACTTCCTGGCACTCAGGGAAATACCATCATTTCACGAGCTGGATACAAACTTCAGGAACAAACAGGTCAGGGTCTAAATCCCAGGCTTAACACTTTAAAATACTAAAATGTACATAAGCAACAAAAACTTTCAAGACAAACAAAGAAAGAGGAGATGATGGCACATCCAAATGAACAAGATAAAAATCTAGAAACCATCAATGAGGAAAACCATACTTAGACATACAGGACAAACTCTTTAAAAAATGATCCTAAATATGTTCAAGAAGATAAGGGAAAACACAGAGAAAAGATTAAAGGGTATCAGGAAAACAATGAATGAACAATATAAGAATATCAATTAAGAGACAGATTTTTAAAAGGAATGAAACAGAAATACTAGAGTAGAAGACCACAAAAACTGAAATGAAAAATCTCCTAGAGGGTTTCAAAGGCAGATTAGAGCTGGCAGAGGAATCACTGAACTCAAAGACAAGACAACTGAAATGATTCAGGCTGAGAAACAAAAAAGAAAAGAGAATTTTAAAAAGCAAACAGAGCCTGAAAGACTTGTGGGACAACATCCAGAATAGTAATATATGGATTATGGAAGTCCCAGAAGAAAAAGAGAGAAAGAGGTAGAAAGACTATGCAAAGAAATAATGGCAGAAAACTTCCTAAATTTAACAAAAGACATGAATATGCCCATTCAAAAAGTTCACCAAGCCCCAAACAGGATAAATTTATAGAGGGTCATGGCCATACACATAGAAGTCAAACTGTCCAATGCCATGGTCAAGGAGAAAGTTCTAAAAGCGGCAAGAGAAAAGGACCATGTTATATACAAGGGAGTCCAATAAGCATAAGTGCCAATTTCTCCTCAGAAGGCAGTGACATGAAATATTTAAAGTGCTAAAAGAAAACAACTGTCAACCAAGAATCCTGAATCCTGCAAGACTCTCTTTTAAAACGAGGGCGAGATTAAGACATTCCCAGATAAACAAAAGCTCAGTAAAAGTTGTATCATACTAGGCCTGCCCTAGTAATGCTAAAGGGAGTTCTTCAGACAGAAAGTAAAGGACACTAGAGTGGATAAAAGGAAATAAAAAAATAAAGACTTCTGGTAGATAACCATATGGGTAATTATAAATGCCAGGACTGTTGTGTTGTGTTTTTTCGGTATTGTAACACAACTTTTTAATTCTTACAGGTTCCAAAATGCAAATACATAAAAAGTAATGCAAAATCTACAGTCTTGGACATATAATGTGTAAAGATATAATGTGTAACAAATAGAATATAAAGGGAGGAGACCGAAGAGTATAGGAACCGTTATGTATATGCTATTAAATTTAAGTTGGTATCAAATCAAATGTGATTGTTATAGATTTAGGATGTTATATTTAAGCCCCACAGTAATCACAAAGAAAACACATGAAAAATACCATATGGAAAGAAGAAATGTGAAGGGACTCAAAATGGTACACTACAAAAAAATCAAATAAATACGAAAATAGGCACTAATGGAAGAATGGAAGGACACAAAACATATAAGACTTACCAAGACCAAATAGCAAAATGGCAGAAGAGAAGCCTGCATTATCAGTAGTTAACTTTAAATGTAAATGTTTCATATTCTCCAGTCAAAAAGAAGAAATTGATAGGATGAATAAAAAAACCACGAACCAACCATATGCTGGTTACAAGAGACTCACTTTAAATTCAAAGGCCCTAATAGGTTGAAAGTGAAAGGAAACAAATATACCATGTAAATAGCAACCAAAAACTCCTGGAGTAGCTACACTAATAGCAGATAAAATAGACGTTCAGTCAAAAACTGTGAGGGGACAAAAGAAGGTCAGGATACACTAATAAAAGTTTCAATTCAAGAATAAATAACAATCCTAAGTATACGCACCTAACATCAGAGCCCGAAATACATGAAGCAAATAGATGCTTCTACATTAATAGTAGGATACTTCAATACACAACATTCCAAAATGGACAGACCATTTAGAGAGAGAACAAATAAGAAAATAGAAGCCTTGAAAGACACAATAAACCAAACAGACCTAACAAACATATATAGAACACTTCGCCCCAAAGCAGCAGAATATACTACAGAATTTTTATTTGGGTTGATGGAAAGGTATTGGCAATGGATGGTGTTGATGGCAGCACAAGATTGTAAATGTTACTGACACTGCTGAATTGTATACTTGAATGTTGTTAAAAGGGGAAATTCAAGTTGTATATATGTTACCAGAATAATAATAAAAAAAAAAAAGCCATAGGACTATACAGCACAAACAGTGAACCCAGTGGAAACTCTGGCCTATAGTTAATAGTACAATTAATAATATTCACAAAGGTGCCACACAATGCAAAGAGTTAATAATACAGGGGTATATGGAAACTCTGTGTTTTCTGCATGATTTTTCTGTAAACCTACAAATTCTCTATTTAAAGAAATTCTAAATAAATAAAAGCATGTATATATTAAAAGCACATATATATAGGACCATAGAGAGCATTCAATAATGCTTTAAAGTTAATTATATTCAAAATTTAATGATATTATATAGGGTATACTCAAAGAAAGACCTTGGAAATATACATAATTAATATTTTGGAATCGAATGCCTATTATTATGACCATTTTATTATTAATACTAATTTGCAAGGCAGACTAGGTGGTATGGCCAGAATCCTCTAGCAAGTCATGTGTCATACTAAATTTCCTAAATTCTACAGTTAGTACTTATATACCAAACACATGTATTAACCTAGAGATGCAGAGACTCTCTAAGGGCCCTTCATAGTTCATTTAAGGAATAAATCTTTCATATACATGTTATCATATACCTTCCCCACTTCAGATACTCTCAGAATATTTGCCAAAAATAAGGTATAGCTAGATACAAGGCTACAGTGAGATGAACGGTAAGAGAGAGAGGGAAAAAAAGAGAGATTAGAAGAAGAAGAAGTCTATTCCTTAAAATTTTGCAAGGGGGTTGCAGATGTGGCTCAAGCAGTTGAGCACCCACCTCCCATATGGGAGTTCCCGGGTTCAGTTCCCAGTGACTCCTAAAGGAAACAAACAAGCAATTATCAAACAACAAAGCAAACAATGAGCAAAAACAACAAGCAAACAACAAAGCAAACAATGAGCAAAACAACAAGCAAAAAACAATGAGCAAACAGACAAGGGAGCCAACTCAGGGGAACTAATGTGGCTCAGTGGTTGAGCACTGACCTCCCACATACAAGGTCCTGAGTTCAATGCCCTGGTCCCAGTACCTCAAAAAAAAAAACCAATTCTATAAGGTACAAAAGTTAGCCACCTGAGTACCAGAGAACCCTCTGCTCACCAGGAAACTTAAAAGACCACAGGGATAGGTGAATACTGGAGAGCAACTCCCAATATGAACCCAAGCCAGAAAAGGTACTCAGGTTTTGCAATGTCATCTGGAAGACAGAGAAACAGATAATTTCCACTCTCTAACATATGCTGCTATAGAACTCCACTGCATCTAAAAGTTGATATGCCTTAAATGGAGCCTAAGAGCCAGGATCATGGTTTGGCTGCAGCCCCTTCGGGCACCCTTTGCCTCTACAGAGCTACAAACAGAAAACCATAGCAAAGCTCTAGAGCCAGTGCTGGAAGCCCCACAGCCCCAGAATGGGCCTCCAGGGCAGAGCTGAGAGCCTGCAGCTAGGGGACCCTGCAGAACCATGCCCACACTGTGCCCACACTGCTTGAGCCAATCTTTGGTTTCCACTCTGTAACAGTCTGATATTATTGATGAATTCCAAAAAGAAATATTGGATTATGTTTGTAAACTGGTCTTTTCCTCTGGGCGTATTAGAGTGTATTGGATTCAGAGGTTTTACTTTTACATGATTAAATAATGATTAAGGCTTTGATTGGACCACGTTAGTAGGACGTTGAGTCCCCGTGAGTGGGGACTCACAAAGAAACTGCACCGCAGATAAGGGAGGTTGGAGTTTTGATGCTGAGTTTTGAGCTAGAGCCCAGGAAGTAAACACACAGGGGTAGAACACAGAGGAATAGAGACGGCTCCTTAGACACGGCAGAAGCCCTAGGGAGACAGACAGAGCTGTTCACCTGATAGTCTACAGCTCGCCTGTGGAAAGAGCACAGCAGCTGAGCCTGGAGAGAATGGAGCCCCGTGAAGAGAGGAACCCAAGAAGCCTGAACTCTTGACAGATGTCGGCAGCCATCTTGCCCGAATACATGGCAATAGACTTTGGTGAGGGAAGTAACTTATGCTTTATGGCCTGATAACTGTAAGCTTCTATCCCTTTATAAAGGCCAATAGATTTCTGGTATTTTGCATCGGACCCTTTTGGCTGACTAAAACACACCCCAAGGTCAGAGCAGAACAAGATGTCAGGAAGAGGAACAGAGGGTCAGGGAATGGGCTTAGAGAGCCTAGGGAGAGAACTGCTGTTAACCTCAAGTATTCTGAGTTTCAGTCTCAGTTTGGTTATTGCTTGTTGATCAGAAACATGTTGCCTACCTCATTACACTCAACTTCCCAGTCTACTAAGCCCAGAAATTATCTCAAAAAATACAAGTTACTGTAAATGTTGTGTTTTTATCGAACATGATGATGTCCAAGGAAACTGGGGAAACCACAATTAGCTGAAAACTACCAATAATCTTTTAAACAATAAAACCCACTGCCTCCTACACCTCCCTTTTTATCAGAGCTCGGTGACTTAGACTTTGTTTTCTTTTATTGTATTTCCTCCTTCCCTACCACCCCTCCCTACTTCCAACACTCTCAACAGTAGAAGTATTAATGATAACTAGGGCAGTCAAAAGATGTGAGAAGGAAGATGCAATGAGCACAAATAATCTAGACTGCTTTATCTGCTATTAAAACAGAATGATTTTCATGCATATATCGTATTTTCAGCTGCATGGGCAAAGTCTCAATACCTGAAATTGTGTAACTGTTTTTGGTAACTTCATCAGAAGATCAAATGCTAAAATTTTCACATCCTCAAAAGTGCTGGTAAAACATTCCATTAGTGTTTGGAAACGACCAGCATCAATATCGTGACTCAGCTGATACACTGTTTGGGTTCTACCTGAAAAAAAAAAAAAAGATTTAAAAGTGGATAAAAGGCAAAGGAAATAAAAATTTCAAAATTATTTAGACAGGTTTATAGAAAATTACTATAAAACTTCACACTTTATCCAAAATAGCATAAAAGAATAATTTTTCCAGTAATTTATTTGCTAAATTGACAACATGAGTATTACAGTTTTTGAAATAGAGGAACATTTTTAAAAATGTGTTTAAAACCATTCCCAACAAAAAAAAACATTCCATTCTCTTTCAAAAGGAAGTATACAAAAGTCTACTAAGATAGTTTTTAAAAATAAAAACAAAACAAAAACAAATTTAGGAACACATTTGTTAAAAATTCTTCATAAAACATGGGAAGCAGGCGCTCAACCACTGAGCTAGACATTTTGTCCTGCGATCCAAAATCCTACCATGTCTCAGAATGAACTGACATAGAATGCCCAGTATCATCACATAACCTAATAGTTGACCGGTTACCAAAGATGAAGAGGCATCTGTTGTCCATTCAAGCAAAATGTTTAGTTTCACCTACAAAGCCCAACTTAGGATGACTTTACTCTTCACCACAACAACATTTAATGCTAGAAGATAGGAGATCAATGCTTACAAAATCCTAAGGGAAAAAAGCTATGATGAATTGTATATCAAATTCTTATTCAAGTATAACAGTAATGTGGACATTTCAAATGTTCAAGAAATCAAGGACCATATTTCTCTAAAAACTCTTCTTAAGGAAAGATGATTTGCAGCCAATCAAAGATGAACAGAAAAATAATCACAATAGATGATGAAAACCACCAAATCCATTTAACTCTAGGGGTAAGACTAAGCAAATGTGGGAATAATGGGTTTCATAGTAGAATGAGAGTAGTATAAATCATGATAATATAGAAAGCCTCTAACTAAAATTATGAGAGGAGATAAAAAGGAGGAAGCAGTTTAAGTTGATGTATTTATTTATCCTTTATAAAAAGTGAGGGGTAGAAAGGAATGTCAAAAGATGACTAACAAATCAAGGAATAGAGATCTAAGCTTTATATTTAAAAGAACAAAGAAAAATAATAAAATTAACTAAGATTTGGTTACAGAGGGAAAGTGGTAGGAAATGAAAGAATACTAATTTTATCACTGCTTAAATGAGAGATTCAACAGATATTGCATATAGAAATATCAGATTATATAGAAATAACAAAACTGCAAGCCTTCCACATTATCAGAAGAAACCCATACACAAAAATAAAGCAAAGATACACAGGCTTCAGTGTGAAAGATATTTTGTAAAAAGCAATTACAAAAATATAGTAAAAACATATATGACAGAACTAAGGCCAAACAGCTGACATTTCAATAAATGTGTATATGCCAAAATAGTATATTAAAAAAGACTCTCAAATGGGATCACAAAGTAAAACCAGCCATATACAGTTGTGCAGATTGCACAATGCACAACTTTTTAGAGGTATCATTTATATACATTATGATGTGAATGGCACTCCTCAGATTTTCAGTGTACAACATGTACCTTTAGGTAGGTATAGACAGGAAATATTTTAATAAACAAGAGTTGCACCTAAAATGAGTAGGCCAAAATGATTAATTAGCAAAGCTAAACATGAATACCTGTTAAACTATAGTACATCCCTGCAATAGAATATGCTACAGCCATTAAACTATAAGGCGGGGAAGCAGATGTGGCTCAGGCAACTGAGCTCCCACCTATCACATGGGAGGTCCAGGTTCAGTTCCCAGTGCCTCCTAAAGAAGACGGGCTGGCACAGCCGGCTGATGCAACAAGATGATGCAGTGAGATGACGCAACCAAGAGACGCAGTGAGAAAACACAATGAGGGACACAGTGAAGCAGGGAGTGAAGGTGGCTCAGGCAATTGGGTACCTCCCTCCCACATGGGAGGTCCCGGATTTGGTTCCTGGTGCTTCCTAAAAAGAGAAGACCAGGGACCAGCCGTATAGCCCAGTGGATAAGGTGCCGGTATACCACATGGGAGGCCCCGGGTTCAGTTCCCGGGGACCTCTCCTAGCGGGCAGACCGCCTTGAGAAGGGCAAGCCGCCATGGGCGGGCAGAGCCATCGTGGGCAGGGCAAAAAGCTGCCACGGACAGGGCAAAGCCGCCACGGGCAGGGCAGGTCGCCCATGAATGGAGCGCAGCCAGCCCCCCCCAAACTGAAGCAGAGCCGGCCGTGAATGGAAGCAGAAGCCGCCCACAAGCGGGGCAAAGCCGCCTGCGTGGTGACCGGTCTCGGCGCATCGCT
>PVKH010018669.1:0-15067 GCA_004027955.1 Chaetophractus vellerosus | reverse complement strand
CAGAAGTGTTTAATTTTTAATAGTGAGGAAGTCCTATTTGTCTTTTTTTTTGTTGTTTCTTGCCTGTACTTTGGATGTAAGGTTTAAGAGATCCCCACCTACTATAAGGTCTTATAGATGTTTCCCTATGTTATCTTCTAGGAGTTTTATGGTCCTGGCTTTTATATTTAGATCTTTGATCCATTTTGAGTTGATTCTTGAATAGGGGGTGAGATGAGGTCCTCTTTCATTCTTTTGGTTATGGATATTGAAATCTTCCAGCACCATTTATTGAAAGACTATTCAGTCCCAGAAAAGTGGACTTGGTAGGCTTATCGAAAATTGCTTGACCATAGAGATGAGGGTCTATTTCTGAACTCTCAATTCAATTCCATTGATAAATGTGTCTGTCTTTATGCCAATACCATACTGTTTTGATCACTCTAGCTTTATAATACACCTTTTTTTCCCTCGTTCTCTGCTTGTTGTTTTTGCTTCTTGTATAACACACTTTTGAAGGTTAGGGAGTGTAGGTCCTCTGACTTCACTCTTCTTTTTTAGGATGTTTTTGGCTATTTGGGACCCCTTTCCCTTCCAAATAAATTTGGTAATTGACTTTTCTATTTCTGCAAAGTATGCTATTGGAAATTTAATTGGTTATTGCATTGAATCTATAAATCAATTTGGTAGAATTGACATCTTCATGATGTTTTAGTCTTCTAATTGATGAACATGCAATGGAATGTCCTTCCATTTGTTTAGGTCTTCTTTGATTTATTTTAGCAGTGTTTCATTGTTTTCTGAATACAGCTCCTTTACATCCTGCTTCAATTAATTCCTAGATATTTGAGTCTTTTTGTTGCTATTGTAAATGGAATTTTTTTCTTGATTTCCTCTTCAGCTTGCTCATTATCAGTGTATAGAAACACTATTTATTTTAGCTTGTTGATCTTCTATCCTGCCACTTTGCTGAACTCATTTATTAGCTCTAATATCTTTGTAGTAGATAAGTCAAGATTTTCTAAATATAGGGTCATGTCATCTGCAAATAGTGAGTTTCACTTCCTATTTTTTAATTTGGCTGCCTTTTATTTTTTCTTTTCTTCCCTAATTGCACTAGCTATAACTTTTAGCACAAAGTTGAATAATAGTGGTGACAGTGGGCATCCTTGTCATGTTCCTGATCTTAGAAGGAAAACTTTCAACTTCTCCCCATTGAGTACGATGTTGGCTGTGGGATTTTCATATATGCCTTTATTATGTTGAGGAACTTTCCTTTTATACCTACCTTTTGAAGTATTTTTATCAAGAAAATGTGTTGAATTTTGTCAGATGCCTTTTCTGAATCAATCAAGATGATCATGTGGTTTTTTTTCCCTTTGATTTTTTAAATGTGGTGTATTACAATAATTGATTTTCTTATGTTGAACCACCCGTGCATACCAGGAATAAAACCCACTTGATTGTGATGTATAATTGTTTTTATTTGCTGTTGGATTCTATTTGCAAGTATTTTGTTGAGAATTTTTGCATCTGTGTTACATTACAGAGATTGGTCTGTAATTTTCTTTTCTTGTAGTATCTTTATCTGGCTTTGGTATTTGGGTGATGTTGGCTTCAAAAAATGTGTTGGGTAATTTTCCCTCTCCAATTTTTGGGAAGAGTTTAAACAGGATTGGTATTAATTCTTCTCGAAATGCTTGGTAGAATTCACCTGTGAAGCCATCTGGTCCTGGACTTTTCTTTTTTGGAAGATTTTTGATGACTAATTCAATTTCTTTGTTTTTGATTGGTTTGTTGAGTTCCTGTATTTCTTGTTGAGTCAATGTACATTGTGCATTTCTAGGAATTTGTCCATTTCATCTAGATTGTCTAATTTGTTGGCATACAGTTTCTCATAATATCCTCTTATAATACTTTTGTTTCTGTAAGGTCAGTCACAATGCCCCCCCCTTCCTGATTTTATTTATTGCATCTTATTTCTTTTTTTCTTTGTTAGTCTTGCTAAGAGTTTGTCAACTTTATTGATTTTTCTCAAAGAACCAGCTTTTGGTATTGTTGATTTTTCTCTCTCTTTTTTTTTTTGTCCTGAATTTCATGTTCTAATATTTGTTATTTCTTTCTGCTTACTTTGGGATTGATTTGCTCTTCTTTTTCTAGTTTCTCCAGTTGTTCAGTTAGATCTTTGGTTTTGGCTCTTTCTTCTCTTTTGATAGAGGCATTTAGAGCTAAAAATTTCCCTCTCAGCACTGCCTTTCTCGTATCCCATAAGTTTTGATAAGTTGTGTTCTCGTTTTCATTCTTCTGACGATATCTACTAATTTCTCATGCAATTTCTTCTTTGACCACTGATTGTTAGTAGTATTTTGTTTAGCCTCAGTGTATTTGCACATTTTCTCCTTTCTCACCTATTACTGATTTCTAGCTTCATTCCATTACGATCAGAGAAGGTGTTTTGTATAATTTCAGTCTTTTTAAATTTGTTCAGAGCTGTGTACTGGCCCAACATGTGATCTATCCTGGAGAAAGATCCATGTGCACTTGAGAAGAATGTATAACCTGCTGATTTGGATTGCAGTGTTCTGTATATGTCTGTCAGGTCCAGCTCATTTATCATGTTGTTCAAGTTTTCTGTTTTCTTGCTAATCTTGTGTCTAATTGTGCTATCTGTTGATGTGAGTAGCGTGTTAAAGGCTCCAATTGTTATTGTAGAGATGTCTCTTTTAGTTTTGCCAGAGTTTTCCTCGTGTATTTTGGGGCACCCTGGTTAGATGCATAGATATTTATGACTGTTACTCCTTCCTGGTGGACTGTTACTTTTATTTCTATATAATGGCCTTCTGCATCTCTTATCACTTTTTTGCTTTTAAAGTGTGTTTTGTCTGACACCAATGTAGCTACTCCTGCTCTCTTTTGGTTACTGTTTGCATGAAATATCATTTTCCAGCATTTCACTTTCAGTCTATTTGCATCCTTGGGTCTAAGGTGAGTCTCCTGCAGATAGCGTATGGATGGCTCATGTTTTCTTATCCATTCTGCCAGCCTCCATCTTTTGATTGGGGAGTTTAATCCATTAAGAGTCAATGTTATTACTATAAAGGCATTACTTGCTTCAGCCATTTTATCCTTTGGCTTTCAGGTGTCATATATTATTGTTGTCCATATTTTTACTTTTGGTTATCCTTTCTGATAGTCTTCACTTCTACATTCTCCTCCAAACCTCTCTCTTCTCTTTTCTTTTCTGTCTGTAGAACTTCCTTTAGTGTTTCTTCTAGAGCTGGATTCTTATTTATGAACTCTCTTGGTTTGTTTAACTATGAATATTTTAAGCTCACTGTCATTTTGAAGGACGGTTTTGCCAGATAAAGAATTATTTTTTTAAGATTTATTTATTTATTTATTTATTTATTTATTTATTTATATCCCTCCCTTGCTGCCTGTGCCTGCTGTGTTCACCTTTGCTTTGCACTTCTCCGCGTCTGCCTATCTCCCCCCACCGTGCGGCGGCCTGCCCTCGCCAGGAGGCCCCAGGAACTGAACCTAGGGCCTCCCATGTGGTAAACCAGAACCTAACCAATTGAGCCACAGCTGGTTCCCCCATAAAGAATTCTTGACTGGCAGTTTTTCTCTTTCAGTACTTTAATTATATCATACCACTACCTTCTTGCCTTCATGGTTCCTTAAGAGAAATCTGTACCAAGTCTTATTGGATGTCCCTTGTATATGATGTTTCCCTTCTTTCTTGCTGCTTTCAGAATTTTCTCTTTATCTTTGGCATTTAGCATTCTGCATATTATGTGTCTTGGTGTAGGGTCTGTTTGGATTTATTGTAATTGGAGTATGCTGTGCTTCCTGGGTACGTATATTCATATCTTTCAAGAGAGTTGGGAAATTTTCAGCTACTATTTCCTCAGATATTCTTACTGCTCCTTTTCTCTTCTCATCTCCTTCTGGAATTCCCGTAACATGATTATTGGTGCGCTTTGTATTATCATTAAACTCCTTGAGCCCCTGCTCAATTTTTTCTATTCTTTTCTCTCTCTGTTCTTCTCTGTTCAATTTTAGTTGTTTTTTCCCTCTATGTCACTGGTTGTTTCTTCCATGGTTTCAAATCTGCTGTTGTGTGCCTTTGTTGTACTTTTAAAAAATTTTTATTGGAGAAGTTGTGAACTTACAGAACAATGATGCAAATGTGCAGAATTACCATACAGCACCTCTCCACCAACACATTACATTGTTGTGAACCTCTATTGTATTTTCAATCTCATATATTATGTCTTTCATTCTCATTTGTTATTTTTCTATCCAAGATTTAAAACTTTTTTTAAAGATTTTATTTTTTATTTATTTATATATACCCCCTTGCTGCTTGTGCTCGCTGTGTTCATTTGCTTTGCGTTTCTCTGTGTCTGCTTGTCTCCCCCTGCTGCGTCAGCTCACCACGCAGCAGCTTGCCTTCGCCAGGAGGCCCCAGGAACCGAACCCTATGGTAAACCAGAGCTCAACCAATTGAGCCACAGCCGGTTCCCTCAAATTTTTAAAAGAAATTTATATTATTTATTTATCCCCACCCTCTCATTGTATTGCACTTGCTGTGTCTGTTTGTCTTTCTCGTTTATTTGGGAGGCACCAGGAACCAAACCCGGGACCATTGATGTGGGAGGGAGGCACCTAATTACTTGAGCCACCTCCGTTCCCTGCTTTGTTGTATTTCTCTTATGTTTTTTTCTTTTTGTGTCTCCTGTTGTGTCAGCTTGTTGCATCAGCTTGCCATGCCTGCCTGTAGTGTCAGTCTTGCTTGTCTTCTTTAGGAGGCACTGTGAACCTCCGCTTCCTGCTTTGTTGTGTTTCTCATGTTTTTTTCTTCTTGTATCTCTTGTTGCATCATCTTATTGTACCAGTTTGCCATGCCTGTCCATCGTGCCAACTCACTGTCTTTTTTAGGAGGCACCGGCAACTGAACCAGGGACCTCCCGTGTGGTAGGCCAGAGCTCAATTGCTTGAGCCACATCGACTTCCCCTTAATGTCTTTTTTTTTTTTTTTTAAAGATTTATTTATTTTATTACATATCTCCCCTTCCCCCCCTGCTGCAGCGACGCGCCGAGACTGGTCACTGCGCAGGCGCGGCTTTCCCCGCTTGTGGGCGGCTTTGCTTCCATTCACGGCCGGCTTTCAGTTCACGGGTGGCTGGCTGCGCTCCATTCGTGGGCAATCTGCCCTGCCCGTGGCGGCTTTTGCCCTGTCCGTGGCAGCTTTTTGCCTTGCCCGCGGCGGCTGTGGCCCGCCCATGGCGGCTTGCCATTCTCAAGGCGGTCTGCCTGCTAGGAGAGATCCCCGGGAACCGAACCCGGGGCCTCCCATGTGGTATGCCGGCGCCCTATCCACTGGGCTATCGAGCCGGCCCCTTAATGTCTTTTATTTCTTTAGCCATGTTGTCATTCAACTCTTGGAGATTTGTATGAACCTCACTGATAAGCTGTTTCAAGTCCTGTGTCTCATCTGGAACTTTGACTTGTTCCTTTGCCTAAGTCATATCTTGCTTTTTCTTTGTATGGCTTCTAATTTTTTTGCTGATGTCTAGGCATCTGATTCTGATGCTAAGTTTACTCTGATGTTTAGTTTCTCTCTCTTGCCTTGTTAAGTAGCTGTGTGCTATCTCTGTTCCCTGACTCTTGGTTCAACTTGTAGATATTTAGGATTGCCCCTGTTTAACTGTTCAGACCAGGGCTAAGGAGGCAGTAATAGGGTGTACTTTTTCATGCAGTTTTCTGGTCTGGCCAGCAGATGGCACTCTTTAGCAGACTTCTCACCTCAGAGGTGGGCGGTGCAGAAGCTATGTCCTCAAGGCTGGCCATGCCTCACAAACTAACTTTCTCAGAAGCTGTTTTCCTCATTTGGCCTGTGGCACCCTCCTTCCCTCTGCCTCCTCAGCAACCAGCCCAGGCAGTAGGGAGAGTATTTGAGGAATCTAATTATCTTTCACTCCCTGAGGGCTCTCAGGGCAAACAATGTTGCAGCCCCACCTGGTCTGAAAGTATGCCACCCCTTTAAGGCAGCGGACCAGATTCACTGGCCAAAATCTGAATTTGATGTAGACTGTGTCCGTGAGGACACCTTCCTCAGTCTGCAGCCGCTGCAGTCCACAGCTGCTGCAGTCCACAGACTGCTATTTGCTCCATAGGTGGGGGAAAGGGCGCCTGCTGCTGCTTTTACAACTTTATTCCCTGGATTTTTCCGCCAGCTGAGACTCATTTCCTTCACACCTCTCTTTTCTGGGTGGTATCTCATCTTCCCCTGGTATCCTGAGCCCCAGAATAGCTCTCCAGACAGTATACGCCTTTCCTCTAGCTTTTTCTGGGAGAGAAGTGATCCCTCCAACTTTCTAATCCTCCATCTTCAAATGTTTATTTCTTCATGTAGCTTTGATCTATTGTGTGTTGCCCTTTGTTTTCAACCTTTTGAACTCTCTTTAGCATCTCTTGTAGGGCTGGTCTAGAGGTGACAAACTGGCCTCTGCTTTTGTTTGTCTAGGAATGTCTTAATATTCTCTTTCATTTTTGAAAGACGGTTGTGATAAAGAATTCTTCATTGGCAACTTTTGCTTTCAGCCCTTTAACTATGTCATTCTACCACCTCCTCGCCTCCATGGTGTCCAATGAGAAATCAGCACTTAATCTTATTGAGATTCTCTGGTGTGTGACATGTCACTTCTCTCCTGCAGCTTTCCAATTGAATCTTTCTCTTTGCATTTGACAGCTTGATTATCATATGCCACTTTGTGTGTCTATTTGGGTTTATCCCATTTGGAGTTCACTGAGCATCTTAGATGTGTATATTTGTGTCTTTCATTAAATTTGGGACGTTTTCAGCCACCATTCTTTCTTCCCTCTCCCCTCTTTGTTCTCTTTCTGGGATACCCCTAATGTGAACATTGGTATACTTGATGGTGTTCCACAAGTTCCTCAGGTTCTGTTTTTTTTTCTTTATATTTTCCTCTTTGTGCTCCTCAAACAAGATGATTTCAATCATCTTATCTTCACCTTCTCTGATTCTTTGTTCTACCAGATCCAATCTGCTGTTCAACCCTTCTAGAGAATTTTTAATTTCTTTTACTGTGGTCTTCAGCTCTGTTTGGTTCCTTTATATAATTTCCATCTCTCTTGATATTTTCTTTGTGTTCATCTGTTATGTCCTGATTTCTTTTAATTCTTTGTCCATGTTTTCCTTCAGCTCTTTGAGCACATTTAGGACCATTTTTTTAAGTCTTTGATATGTCCCAAGTCTGCCGCCTCTTCACTAATGATTTCTTTTTTTTTTTTAAATATATATATATTTTTATTATATATCCCCCCCTTTCTGCTTGTTCTTGCTGTGTTGATTTTTGCGTTCTTATGTGTCTGCTTGTCTCCCCCCCATTGCGGCAACCCGCCGAGTCAGTTCATCGTGCGGCAGCCTTGCCTGCTCGCAGGCGGCTTGTCCTGCTTGCGGGCGGCTTGTCCTGCCCATGGGGGTTTGCCCTGCCCGTGGCGGCTTGTCCTGCCCATGGTGGCTTGCCTTCTCAAGGCGGTCTGCCTGCTCAAGGAGGCCCCAGGAACCGAACGCGGAGCCTCCCACATGGTAAACTGGCGCTGAAGTCAAAGAAGTCAAAGAAAATCTCCCAGAAGGTAGAACAAAAGAAAGACTAAGAGATATCAAACACCAATCTGGGAGACTTCATATTAATCCCAGAAAGAGAAAGGAGGAAATAGAATGGAAGAAATTATCAAAATAAAGGAAGAGTATCTCGCAGAGCTAGAGACAGGGGTCTTCAAGTTGAAAGGGCCCACAGAATGCCTAGCACAATGAAAAGGAGGTCAGGACTTAGACATAATGTGAAATTTGAACAATAAGGGTAGTGGGAAAAGTGGACTTTTTCCTTCAAAGAAACAACAGTCAAATCAAGTTTAGCAGCCACCTGAATACAGAAGGATAATTGAACATTTAAAGCTTTGAAGGAGACTTAATTTCAGCTCAATATTCTATATCCAATCCAACTCTTAGTTAAGTCAGGAAAAAAAAGAAAGACATTTAGACACTTAAGGATCCTGAATTTCTCCTTTCTTTGGAAGTTACTGGAGAATATACTCTAGCAAAATGAGAAAGTAAGCTTGGGAATGCAGGACACAGTGATCTAATAATGTAGGAAAGCAATTAAAGGGAAATCTCAGATTATAGTCATTCAGCCAGCCTAGAAGAACAGCAAGTCCAGATTTTAGTAGGGTAAAAAGAGTACTCCAGGGTCTCTGGAGGGGGGAAAATAACAGCCTATAATTGAGAAAATGGGAGATGTATGTGGTGACATGGACTTACATACCCTGGAGAAACATGTTCTTAATCTTAATCCATTCCTGTGGGTGTAAATCCATTCTAAAGAGGACCATTTGAAGATGTTATTTCTAGCTAAGGTGTGGCCAACTGAATCAGTTTCGCCTTTAATCCAGATAAAAGCAGAAATGAAATTCAGACACAGAGGAATAAAGCTCTGGGAAACAAGAAGCTGAAAGTCAACAGAATCCCAAAGAGAATGGAGAAGACACCACCATGTGCTTTGTCATGTGACAGAAAAGGAAAGGACCGAGGATTGTCGACATCCAAGCCCAGAATACCCCAGTCTTCTGGGAGAAAGCATCATCTTACTGACTCCTCAATTTTGGACTTCTAGCTTCAAAACCAAGAGCCAATAAATTCTTGTTGTTGAAGCCAGCTCATTGTATGGTATCTGACTAAACATCTAGGAAACAAAGTTTTTGGTATCAGAAAGTAGGGTGCTGTTGTTATGAGGATCTAGAAATGTGTAAACAGCTTTGGCATTGGAGAATTGTGAGGGCTGAAAAATGAGTGAGAACTGTAGAGAAGTTTGTTTCATCTTAGACAATACATACTTTGTCATTAACAAAATGTTCATAGAAATATGGACGTTTAAAGGTACTTGTCTTGAGGCCTTAGAAGAAAATGATGAATGTGTCATTGTAAATTGGAAGAAGGACAATCCTTGTTATAAAATGGCAGAGGACTTTGCAGAATTTAATTCTGATGTTGGATGGGAAGCAGAATAAAAGTGATGAACTTGGATGTTTGGCAGAGGAGATTTCCAAGCAAAGTGGAAGATGTAGCCTGATTTCTCCTTCCAGCTTATAGTGAAATGAGAGGGGAAAGAGATAGACTGAAGATTGAACTATTAAGGAAACTAGCAGGTAAAAATTTGGAAAATTTTTTGCCTATCCAGGTAATGTGCTGCTTTGAGACTAGGGCTAGAAGTGTCTCTCTCAGGGTCCTCCTCAAGGTTTTGGGAAGTGTGTCCCCAGAGTACAGGGTTCACGTGAAGGTTTAACTGAACAACCCTTTGCTGAAGAAGGTGTGGCTGAACATGGATCCAGTCAGCCATTTCAGTGGAAGTGGATTGCAGTTATTCAGGAAGGAGCTGTAGAAAACTCTGTTGTCTGGTGGTTTGGACTCCCTGGAACTACAAGCAAAGCCAACAGTGGTTTTTTGTGAATTTGTAAGAATAGAATCAATGCCTGCAAGGGACAAATTGAAGGAAGAATGCCTTCAAAGACAGGATCTTGGAAGCCAAAGTCTGAGCAGAGAGCCCTCAGGCCAAGAGAGTGGGCCCACCCATGTGTGGAAAGGGCAGGTCCACCCTTGTCTTGGAGGGGGCAGGCCTTGCAACCCATTTTTCAGGGTGAGTGCCTCCACCCCAGTGCTTGGAGAGGGTGGGTCTGTGCACTGGCATTTGCAGAGAATCTGGCTGCCATTCTGTTGCTTTGAGAGACTGAGGCCTTTCCCCCAGTGTTTGGAAAGAGCATGGCTGCTGGGCAAGAGCTAGGAAAGGCTGACCATGCTGTTCCATCTATCCCGGAGAATGAAACATCGACCCACTGGTGACAGCCTTAAAAGCTAATGGAGTTTGCCCTGCTAGTTTTCAGACTTGTTGGGAACTCGTGATCCCTGTTTTCCTGACAGTTTCTCCCTTCAGGAATGGGGATGTTTATCCTGTGTCTTTTCCTTCATTGTATATTTTTTAGGTTTCACAGGTCCATCAGACATAGGACTTTTGCCCCAGTATAGACTACACCCATGGCTGATTTTTATGAGACTTTGTACTTAGCATTGTTACTGAAATAATTTAAGACTTTTGGGATGCTGTGATGGGATGATTTCATTTTGCATGTGGAAAGAACATGTCTTTTGTGGTCCAGAGGACAGAATGGTGGCCTGGAATTAGGTCCCAGAAAAACATGTTCTTAAACTTAACCCATTCCTGTGGATATAAACCCCTTCTGAGTAGGACCTTTTTAAGATGTTATGTGTAGTTAAAGTGTGGCCAACTAAATCAGTTTGGGTTTTAATTAAGATTACTGGAGTTTTTTATAAGCAGGGTGAAATTAAGAAATGGAAAAGAAAAAAGAAGATGGGAAACAAGAAGCTGGAAGTCAACAGAACCCAGAAGAAAAAGAAGATGCCGCCATGTGACAAAAGTCAGGGAGTAGGGGTCACCTACAGCCAGCCCCTGAACACCACAGTCTTCTAGGAGAAAGCCTCACCTTGCTGACTCCAATTTTGGGCTTTTCCTAGTATCAAAAGCATAAGCCAATAAATTCCCATAGTTTATGCCAACCCATTGTATGGGGTATGGCTTTTGCTTTAGCATCTAGGAAACTAAAATTATGTTGCATGAGAATTGGGGGAAAAAGGGTAATTATCCAACTCTTCAAATAAAAGTCTATATGCAAACGTTTAGAGCAAATATGAAGCAATCATTATTTAAGCAATATATAATGTGTAAGAAAAAATAGATCTTATAGTGCTAGGAATCATCTTCAAGGGGCCCTAGAAAAAAGGAAATAGATAGGAGCTCTACTCAGCAGAGCAATGAAAAATGTCTTCATAGTCATAATAATGTTAATGCTATTTGTTTTCCTCTACGGACAAAGCATTAACAACTTGGTGATTGTACAAGACAATATAAATGTTAACAGTCTGATAATAATGGAAAAATGTAACTGAAAGAAGGTGAAAAGTAGGTAGAAAAGGTGGAGGCAAGGGCATTAGCCCCAACAGTACAGTGGTTAAGAGTGCAGGGAAGCAGATGTGGCTCAAGCGACTGGGCTCCCATGTAACATATAGGAGGTCCGGGGTTCGGTTCCTGGATCCTTCTTGTAAAGGCGAACTGGCTCACATGGACAGCTGGCCCACGCGGAGTGCTGGCCCACACAGGAGGACTAGCCCGTGCAGGAGTGCTGGCCCGAGCAGAGAGCTGGGCAGCAAGATGACACAACAAAAAGAGACACAGAGGAGAGACAATAAGAGATGCAGCAGACCAGGGAGCTGAGGCAGCGCAAGAGATTAAGCGCCTCTCTCCCACTCCGGAAGGTCCCTGGATCAGCTCCCAGTGCTGCCTAAAGAGAAGACAAGCAGACACAGAAGAACACAGTGAATGGACACAGAGAGCAGACAGTGAGCACGAAATCAATGGGGAGGGTGGGGAGGAATAAATAAATAAGTAAATATTTTTAAAAAATAAAAGGGAATTTAGGCTCTGGGGTTCTAGCTAGGTTCTAAATCTGGCTTTGCCACTTCCTAGCAGTGGAATTTGGGGCAAGATTCTTGACTCCTCTATTTCTTTGTGAAATGAAGGTAGCAATTAATGGTACTTAAGTTTATTAGTCAGCCAAAGGAATGCTGATGCAAAATACCAGAAATCTGTTGGCATTTATAAAGGGTATTTATTCGGGGTAGAAGCTTACAGACACCAAGGCCATATAAGGCATAAGTTACTTCTCTCACCGAAGTCTGTTGCCATGTGTTGGAGCAAGGTGCTGGTCTCTGCGAGGGTTCAGCCTTCCTCTTCCTCCTAAGACTCCTGGTCCCAGCTTCTTCAATTCTCAGCTATGCGTTAGAGGGCTCATCTCTCGCCCCCGGGGCTCGTTTCTTTTCTGGGCTCAGCTGCTTTTCTGGGCTCAGCTGCTTCACTCTCTCCACAAGGCCAGCTATAAATTATCAGGTGAATGGCTTGTCTGTCTTCCTCTGTGTTCTTCTCCTGTGTATTTACTTCTCAGGGCTCCAGCATCAAAATTCCAACTCTCTTCTCTGCCCTGTAGTTTCATCTGTGAGTCCCTGCCCACCAAGGGGGTGGGGACTCAACATCCTACTGACATGGCCCAATCAAAGCCCTAACCATAATTTAATCAAAAGCGAAACCTCTGAAGTTAATACAGTCTAATCCACCCAGAGGAACAGACCAATTTATAAACATAATCCAATATCTATTTTTGGAATTCATAATATCAAACTGCTACATTATGTTATAAGCTTGTAGTGAATAATAGATAAGTTAATGCATATAAAAACTTTTAGAACAGTGCCTGGCCACAGTGGGCTATTATCATAATTATCATCTCACAAATTAGGGATTCAAGAAATATATTTTAAACATTGGTGAAAAGAGATAGAACTGTAAGTTCAAACATAAACTATAGAATCAATACTAATATAGGGCAGAAAATGTTAAGTGAGCAATAGCCTCATCTTTCACAGCAGGGAGTGAGTGGGCAGGTGCCTAAAACTGTAGCATGAGAATTCACTCTTGGGAATTATAACCTAGAATAGGGAAACTTTCCTAACTATGGCTCAAAAACAAGAAACACTGAGAGCAAAGATTGATAAATTTGACTCCATTTGAACTAAACAACATAGAGTATGAATGGGGAAAAAACCCTATATGAAAATTTCAAAGACGAAGGACAAACTTGGAAAAATCATTTGCAACTCCTATCTAGTACAAAGAATAAAATCACAAATATATAAAGAGCTCTAAGTTTTGAGAAAAAAGGAGCAACCATAGAAAAACCTCTGAGGTATAAAAAAATAGTTCATCAAAAATGAAATGAAAAGGCCCTAAACATGGAAAAATGTTCCACTTGCTTGTCATAATAATAGAACTGCAAATCTAAAGTGCTTTGAGGTATCATTTCTTACCTTTCAACGTGGTGAAAACCCAAAAGTTGGACAGCACACTCTGTTGGCGAGTCTGTGCAGCCAGCGGCACGCTCACACGTTTCCTGATAATGTGGTTCTCTACGGAGGGCAGGGCACTTAGCAATATCTAAGCAAAGTAAACTCTATCCTTTGACCCTGCAGTTCCTTTTGTAGATATCCGTCCCAAAGAGCCACTGACAAAAATTACAAAGAGGCATATGCAGAAAGTTATTTGTTACAGCATACTATAAGCAAAGATTTAAAACAAACCAAATGTCCTTCAATATGAGACTTGAATAAACTATGGTGTGTCTACAGAAATGCAGCTGTAATAAATAGTGAAGAAAATTTTTAAATACTGCTATGGAGTAATGCCAGGATATACTTACTGTTAATTTTTAAAAGTTGTAAAACAGTATGTATAGTAACCTACCTTTTATTGAAGGAAGAACAGAACATTAAAGTAAATATTTACATGTACATAAAATCTTTTAATTAAAAAAGAGTGAAGTAATAAACCAAAGACAATAAAAACTGGTTACCTACTGGGAGCAGAAGAGGAGGGGACAGGAATGAAAGCCAAACTTCTTTTATATATACACATATCCACACACAGTTTTTTAGGTTTGGCCTTCAAACCGTGTAAATATTTACATAATTATGAAACAAAATTAGGAAAAGACAGTAATCCCTAAAAATTGAAACCAAAATGAAACAAATTAATCAAACTGTATATCAGGTTTAACCTCACCTAGAAATTTGAATATACAGTTATCCCTCCCACTTTGTGGAATTTAGGGACATGGCACCCTGTGATCTGGAAAAATCGCATAAAAATTTTTGGCCCTCCTTTTCTTTTTCTTTTGTGTGGGGTGTTTGCAGTACTTTTTAATACATTTGGGTTAAGTATTTGGTCATAGGCTATATGTAGGTCAATGTTAAGTAAATATAATGTATGAAAAAGAAATAATAAAACAAAATAATAGGAAAATTTTTAAAAAATGAAACAAATTTGAGAATAATACCGACACTACATGTATAACAAAAGACATTTAAAAAAATAACCTTTGAAATTCTCTAAACCTCTTCTGTGTTGTCTGCTGCCCTTTGCATGTTGTCTGCAGCTTTCACAAAACTCTCCAAAAGTTCCCACTTAATTTCTTATGCCAACTCACAATATATCAAAACTACCGTGGGGAAAGTTGCAATGTGGAATATATCCTAAAGGAAAAAAAATAACTTCAAAGAAACCTTAAATGCTTAAACACTTATTGATAGAATTTTTTTTTTAGAATAAAGCAAGGAAGCAGATGTGGCTTAAGCAGCTGGGTGCCTGCCTCCGACATGGGAGGTCCCAGTTCGGTTCCTGGTGCCTCCTAAAGAAGAGGAGCAGATACAGAGAGCTGATGAACGAGCAGACACAGCAAACAGAGAGCGGATGTGGCTCAAGTGTTTGGGTACCTGCCTACCACATGGGAGGCACCAGATTCAGTTCTCGGTGCCCCCTAAGAAGACAAGCAGAGAATAAGCAGACACAATGAGCAAGAAGATGAGGGAGCCATTTTGGGGTGGGGAGTGGTGAGAATAAACCAAATAGGCAATTTTCTTTCTGTCATTAGGAATCAAGACTTACCACTATGAGAAAAAAGGACAAATTTTTAAATCAATAAATTAAAAGCCTTATATTTTAGTATGAACTCATTATGTTTCTCTTTAAAAGTATTTTCTAGCTTTGTCCATTGATTAGGCTTGGAAGCAACAAACGTTTCCTGCTAGTCCAATTGTCAGTCCTAAATGCCATTTTCAACGAAAAGAGACCAAGGTTCCTTGGTAAATGGTGGCTTTCAGATTTACAACAGTAAATGTCTGAAGTGAGCCCGGTTGTGAATTTATAGTGCATGGAAGGAAACCGTAATAAACCACAGGAGTTGCGTCAAAGGACACGAGCTATCCTGAAAGGACTCCTGCTAACCCAAGATGGAACATTTTGAGCATCAGAAATAGTGATTGCAATGGATTGAAGAAATACAAATATGAAAAAATATATATGTTCGTAACAATTTTAAAAGA
>PVKH010018668.1:0-15067 GCA_004027955.1 Chaetophractus vellerosus | reverse complement strand
ACCCGTGAAATGCGGAGCTGCTGCCCGTGAAAGCGGAAGCCGGCAGCCCGCAAAAACATGGAGGACTGCTGCCCGCAAAACATGGAGCGGAGCCACCCGTGAAAACGGAATGGAGCCACCCTGGAACGGAACGAGCCACCGCCGTGGAGGGCCGACTCGGCGCGTCGCCGCGGGGACGGGGGGAGACAAGAGGCAGACATAGAAAAGCACAGAGGAATGGACACACAGCAAGAGCGAGCAGAAAGGGGGGGGGGGATATGTAATAAATAATAAATAAAAAAAAAAAAAAAAAAGAATTAAGGGAGATATATTTATGATGAACCAATTGCATGACTGCAGTCTTTACATATATGTAATTTCACACCAAAATAGTGATTAAGGTATTATTAGATGCATTTTATTTATTAGAAAATTAAAGGTCATAGAAGTGAAATAATTTTACCATGTTTTCAGAGCTATTAAATGTCAGATCTGTTCTTCTAATTCAGTTCTAACTGACTTAAAACTTTGCCTTTACACTACACCTGCCAATGTTTAGTTATTAAACAAGTGACATATCGAAATATTATTTTCATTAAAAGAGCCATATCAAGCTGATAATACTGGGTTGTTTAGCTATATGGTATAATTGTAACTCACCCATGCTCACTTCTATTCATCCTTAAGGACTAAAAATAGATATTGTCTCATACTTGTAAACTCGTCTGCTAATCTGGGCATGATTAAGTTATGATTAGGGATCTATGTTTGGGAGTCATAATTACATCAAACTGCCAAACTGCTACACGTGGCAACAAGAATGACATTTGCTCTGATGGTCAATACCTATCCTTATAATTGGCAATTAGCAAAAGCTAGCTATTTTCCTTAAAAGCTGATTGGCAACATGTATTGTTTTTAGTGTTATGAATATTCCCTAGGAAAAATGTTTATCATTCTGCAGATCTTTCTAAATTTCAAGTTAATTTTACTTGCAAAATTCATACTGTCATTATATTTCCAAATAGTCAAGAAGAAACTTGCCTTTGAAGAAAATCATGCTCATATTTTTTTTTACCTAAACCAGAGTTATAAGTTTTTATACTTTGTTGAGATTATAAGGTGAACAAAATCACAAATATAGTTAAGTACTATTACAAATACATGTGGTAAACTGGAGTCTGCATATTTTTAGTCCCCTGAAAATGTATGCTCCAGAAACACATTTTTAAATAGTTAAAACAGAGAATAATAATAACTAATTGATAAATGTTTTTTTATAAGAATTTTACCTTTGGATTAAAAAATCATGAAATTTAAAAGTTAGTTTAGAACATTTATAAAGAGTGCAAATGTGTGTAAAAATAATATATATCAATAACTATATATGCCATAAGGATTATATATGTACATATACATAATTACACAGGTATGTGAATGTATGTATTTATATAAAATTAATGTCCAACCCCCTACTCTAACAGATTTTTGCTTGAGCAGAAAAATTTAAAGTATCCATAAAAATGCTCAAAATTGACTAGGATCAGGAGAGAGCTATGCTAGCTACCAAAAATTAAACAATTATTGAAACTTAGAATTGGAAAAAAATTAAGAAAATAAAAATTAGTTCATTTAATATTCATTCACTCATATAAGGAAATAAATGAGTTTTCCTGAAAATATCAGTTTCCTGGTAGCTACCTCTAGAAGAATTTACCTCCTCTAACCCACTGTGGTGGTGTGAAGCTGCATGTAACATGGAAGAATATGTTCTTAAATATAATCTATTTATGTGAGTGTGAACCTACATTGTAACTAGAACCTTTTGATGAGGTTACTCCACTTAAGTTGTGATCTACCTCAATTAGTATGGGTCTTAATCCTATTATTGGAGACCTTTATAGGCAGAAAGAAATTAAGACAGAGAATGCCACAAGAAGCAAAAGCCTGAACATCAACAGAACTCAGAAGAGAAGGGAGAGACCAGGAGACACTACAATGTAATCTTCATGTGACAAGCTAAGGACCAAAGATCACCAGCAGCCAGTCCCAGAATGTCAGTTTTCAGGGGAACAAGTCTCCTTGATGACACCTTGATTTTCTTTTAGCATGAAAACCATGAGCAAATAAATTCCCACTGACTATGCTGAATCATTGCATGGTATTTGCTTGAGAAGTACAGAAAACAAAACCAGATTTTGGTACCAGAAGTGGGGTATTGCTATTGTAAATACAAAAAATGTGGGAACATCTTTGTAAATGGGTAATGGGCAGAAGCTGGAAGACTTGTGCAGTGCTTGATAGAAAAGACCTAGATTGTTTTTAAGAGATTGTAGAAATGTGGATGCTAAAGTTACATCAGATGAGATCTTAAAAGAAAATGAATGTGTTACTGGAAACTGAAGGAAAGGGATCTTTGTGGGTTTTTTTCAGTTATTTTTTCATTTTTTATATATCTATATATATATATTTAGGATACATTGATTACGTAAATGTTACACAGAAAGGATCTTTGTTTTAAAGTGGCAGAGAGATAGGTGAAATTGACATATATCTTGACTGGAAGGCAGAACCTGAAAGTGATGAACTTGGATATTTAGCTGAGGAGATTTCCAAGCTAAATATGGAAAGTGTAGCCTGGTTTCTACTTTCAGATTATAGCAAAATGTGAGAGGAAAGGGAAAAGATGAAAACTGAACTCCTGGGACTAAAGAAACCTGAAACTGATGGCTTGAAAAGTTCTGAGCTTCTGGAAAGCAAGTCCCAAGAAAATAGTGCCCCATGTGAAGGTTTAACCGAGCATGGAACTAGATAGCCATTTCAGGGGAAGTCAATATTGTAAATGTAGCTATGCAGGGAGATCTATGGAAATCTCTATTATCTGATGGTTTGGAGCTCTGTGAATCAAATACAGAATCGTCAAGATTTTTGTTAGATTTCTAAGAGCGGAACCCACTGCCAAACTGGACTAAAAGGGGCACAAAAGGGACAAATTGAAGGAAGAATGGCTTCAAAGGCAGAAACAATTAAGCTGAAGTCTGGACCGAAAGTAAATCCTTGGGCCAAGAGAACAGGCCCACCCAGGTGTGTGGAAATGGTGAGTCTGTGTCTGCACTTTGAAAGGTCCAGCCTTCTACCCCAGTGTGCAGGAAGAGTGCTGCCACCTCAATACTCAGAGAAGGTAGGGTATAAAGGTTAAGCTTATGTGTCAACTGGCCAGATAATGGTGTCTGGTTTATTGGTCAAGCTGCACGGAACTAAATGTTACAGTGAGAATATTTTGTGGATTTAAATTATTAGTAAGTTGATTGCATCTATGGCTGCTTACATCTACAATCAGCTGAAGAAATGGCCTTCAACAATAGGAGAAATCTCATAAAATCACTTGAAGGCTTTAAAAGGAGAAGTGATGATTCCAGCAGTTAGAAGAGAGAATTCCCATCTCTACATCAGCTAGCCAGCTTCTCCTGGAGAAATCACCACACAACTTCATTGGAGTTCTCAGCTTGTGGCCTGCCTTACAGAAACTGGACACATGCATTCCCATTGTCATTCAAGACAATTTTATAAAACCTCATAATATTTACAGATATCTCCTGTCAGTTTGATTCCCTAAAGAACCCTGACTAATACAGTTTGGTACCAGGAGTGGGTGCTGAAAGAGAATCTTTAAAATGGGGGTTCTGAATTGGCTCTTGGGTTTTTACAATTGGCTCTCTACTCTGATTAAATTCAAAGGCACTAATGACTCTACTTCCAATAATCAAAATGCTGCCAATAACCTATGACATGAGTCATAAATAGAGATATGCAAAATATCACCTTTGGACACAGCTACTTGCCTGCTTATAAGAAACTCTGGGTGAGAGTGTTTTTGACACATTAAAAGAGTTTTATGGAGTTAAAAGATATAATGATGTTGGCTGGTTGTTCCTGAATATGCTGGATGCAGGTAGAAAAGAAAGGGATGAGCTGAAGACTTCAAATTGCAACTTAAGACTTCATGAAGGATGTGAAAGTTTCTATGTGTGCCCTACATTAAAATCTTATTTCATGTAGTCTCAGACTTGAGATCTCTGAAAACCATACCCAGAGTCTCATTGTGTGAGTAGCAGGGTTACAATGGAAAGTAAATTCTCAACCTTTCAGGGGACCTGCTGTTAAAGTGAGAGCATTTATTGGAAAGGAACGGGATCCTAAAAATTGAAATGGGGATGTATGGGTTGATAATGTTATCCGTGTGGACATTAAAAGCCTAGATTCTGCAGAGTCTTTGCCAGATAAACCTGTGTTGGTCTGCCCTGTAGAACCAGCCACTCAACCTCCAGCTTGGTGTGAGGAAACAGCTTGCTGACCTCCAATTGGCCCTGGGCAAACAGCTTTCTGACCTCGAGTCTGCCATAAGGAGTTTGCCATCCAACCTCCACCTGAAGAGATTAATTTTGTTTCATCAGATCAAACTGCAATGGAATGACCTGAGGTAATTGACTTACAAGAAACTTTAATCCTTCTTGTTACCCACTGCCACCACTCTTCTTTCCTTCCAGACCTGTAACTAATGTTCCAACAGGCCCCAAAAGGTGAGATACAAAGTGTGAATCATGAAAAAGTTCACTATACCCCAAGAGAACTGCATGGGTTTTCCAATTTATATAGAAAGAAATTAGGTGAGTAGTTTGGGAATGGATATCAAGGGTGTGGGACAATGGTAGAAGGACTATAAAGTTGGATCCAGCTGAATTTATTGATTTGGGCCCACTCAGCAGAGATTCTGGATTCGATGTTGTAGCTCAAGGGGTTAGAAAGGGCTCTAACAGTTTGCTCAAGTGGCTGGTTAAAACATGGACCAAAAGGTGGCTGACATTACCTGAGGCTGAAATGCCAGAACTACCCTGGCATAATGAAGATGAGGGGATACAAAGTCTTATAGAGATTGGAATGCTAGCTTGATCTATGATGTAAGAGACTGGATCTATCATGTAAAACCTGCTCACCCACCCCAGGAATGTCCAGAGGATACACCTTTCACCAGGACTGTGAGAGTAATTCCATCTTCCCTGAAGAACCCTGTAGTTGCTCTTCTCTGTAGGTAAATTATTACCATGGGAACAGCTATCACTGAACTGGGATCCTTAAGCAAAAGGGGGATGAACAGATCCCAGGTTGGCAAAAGCCAAGTGGCAGCACTTAATCACCAAACACAAGGTGGGCATGGCTACCACAATGAACAATGCAATCAAAGCAGCAATCAAAATAGTCTGAGTCACAAAGATCTATGGCATTGGCTAATAAATCATGGGGTACTTAGAAGTAGAGTAGATCAGCAGTCTACTAGACAATACGTATTGTATATAAGCAGAAGAGTTCTAGTCAAATTAACAAAAGTCTAACAAATTACAGAAACAGAGAGTCACAGCCCCTAAATCAACTCCAAGAGTTGAGAATGTTTACAGACTCAGATCCCAAGTCCCCCTGGGGAAGGACCCTGTTATACTGCCAAAAATGTATGCTGTTTTTCTCCCTCCCTGTCAAGGAGACCTACAGTCTTTTACCAGGGTAACTGTGCTTTGGGAAAAGGAAATGATAAGACATTTTGAAGATTATTGGACACTGGCTCAGAAGTGACATTAATTCCAGGAAACCCATAACATCACTCTGGTCCACCAGTCAGAGTAGGGGCTTATGGAGGTCAGGTAGTTGATGGAGTTTTAGCTCAGGTTCATCTCACAGTGGGTCCAGTGGGTCTCTGGACCCATTCTGTGGTTATTTTCCCAGTCCCAGAATGCATAATTGGAATAGACATACTCAACAACTTGCAGAATCCTCACTTTGGTTCCCTGGCTTATGGAGTGAGGTGAATTGAGGTAGGAAAGTCAGAGTAGAAACCACTAGAGCTGCCCCTACTTAGAAAAATAGTAAACCAAAAAGAATACTGGATTCCTGGAGGGATTTCAGAGATCAGTACCACTATGAAAGACTGGAAGGATGCAGGGGTGGTGATTCCCACCACATCTCCATTCAAATCTATATGGCCTGTGCTGAAAACAGATGGGTTTGGAGGATGATAGTAGATTATTATAAACTTAACCAGGTAGTGACTTCAATTTCATCTGCTCTTCCAGAGGTGGTATCATTGCTTGAGCAAGCCAAAATATCCTCTGGTACCTGGTGTCCAGCCAGTGGTCTGGCAAGTGCTTTTTTCTTAATTGCTTTTAGTAAGGACCACCAGGAACAGCTTGCTATCAGATGGAAAGGCCAGCAATATACCTTCACTACCCTACCTCAAGAGTATATCAACTCTCCAGCTCTATGTCATAATATTGTCCACAAGGACCTTGATTGTCTCTCTCTCCCACAAGACATAATTCTGGTCCATTATATTGATGTCACATTGATTGGACCTGGTGAACAATAAGTAGCTTCTACACAGAGTGCCTGGTGTCATGTGTGTGTCATAGGATGGGAGATAAATCCAACAAAAATTCAGGGGCCTTCCACCTCAGTGAAATTTCTAAGTGTCCAGTTGTGTGGGGTATGTTGAGATGGCCCAAATAAAGTGAAGTAAAAGCTGTTGCATCTGGCTTCTCCTTATGAACAAAAAAGAGCTTTGGATTTTGGAGACAACAAATTCCCCATTTGGGTGTGCTACAACAGCCCACTTACTGAGTGTATTAGTCAGCCAAAGGAGTGCTGATGCAAACTACCAGAAATCTGTTGGTTTTTATAAAGGGTATTTATTTGAGATAAAGACTTACAGTTACAAGGCCCTAAGGTGTCCAACTCAAGGTTACGTCCTTAACAAACTCTGTTGCCACGTGTTGAAGCAAGATGGCCGGCGACATCTGTGAGGGTTCAGCCTTCTTCCCTCTTAAGCCTCAGTGGTCTCAGCTCCTTCTCATCTCAGCTGTAGGCTGGAGAGCCATTTCTCTTCTCAGGGTTCAGCTGCTCTGGTGTCTTCACAAGGCCAGCTGTAAACTATCAGGTGAATGGCTCATCTCTCTGCCATGTCTATGGAGCTGTCTCTCTTCCTCTGTGTATCTACTACTGTGTTCTTGATTGAGTGTCCATTTATATAGCCCACCAAGGGGGCCAGAACTCAACTCTGCACACCCTAATGATTTGGTTGAACCAAGCCCTAATCTTGATTTAATCAAGTAAATGTAAAGCCTTTGGTTTTAAACCAACCAAAGGATAATATGCCCAGAGGAACAGACCAGTTTATAAACATAATCAATATCTCTTTTTGGAATTCATAAATAATATCAAACTGCCACACTGAGTGACCAGAAAAGCAGCTAGTTTTGAGTGGGGACCAGAACAAGAGGAGGCTCTTTGCCATGTCTAGGCTGCAGTGCAAACTGGTCTTCCACTTGGGCCATAAGATCCAGCACATACAATGGTGCTGGAAGTGTCAGTAGCAAATATAGATGTTGTCTGCAGCCTTTGGAAGGCCCTTATAGGAGAAGTGCAATGCAGACCCTTAGGACTTTGGAGCAAATCCTTGCCATGCTCTTCAAATAACAACTCTCCTTTTGAGAAACAGCTTTTGGCCTACTACTGGGCCTTAGTAGAGACTGAATGCTTAACCATGGGCCACAGAGTTACCATGAGACCTGAGTTGCCTATCATAATATCGGTGTTTTCTGTAGGACCAAACCATAATGTTGGGCAAGCACAGCAGAATTCCATCATAAAACAGAAAAGTATACATGAGACTGGGCTCTAGTGGATCCTGAAGGCACAATTTATATGGGGAAGTGACACAGATGCCCATACCCGATTTCTGCCAGCCCAAAGCTATGTCCTCCTGGGGAGTTCAAGCATTTGACTGTGAAAGAGAAAGCTCAGGCCTGGTTGACAGACGGTTCTTCATGAAATGCAGACACCACTCAAAAGTAGACAGCTGCAGCACTGTAGCACCTTTCTGGGATGTCACTGAAGGACAAGGGTGGGGGAAAATGGGCAGAACTTAGAGTAGCCAACTGGTTGTTCATTTTGCTTGGAAGGAGAAATGACCAGAGGTGTTCTTGTATACTGATTAATGGGATGTCACCAATGGGTTTTCTGGATGGTCAGGGACTTGAAAGGAACAGGATTGGAAAATTGGTGAAAAAGAGGTTTAGAGAAGAGGATATGGATAGGCCATTCTCAGTAGGCAGAAAACATGAAGATATTTGAGTTCCACAAAAATATTCATCAGAGAGTGACTACAGAAGATGAAAATTTTAATAATCAAGTGGATAAGAGGACCTGTTCTGTAGATGCCAGTAAGCCTTTTCCCCAGCTACTCCTGGCATTGTCTAATGGGCTCTTGAGCAAGGTGACCATGGTGGTAGGGATGGAGGTTATGCATGGGCTTAGAAACATGGACTTCCCCTCACCAAGGCCAACCAGGCTACAGATACTTCTGAGTGCCCAATCTGCCACTAGCAGGCACCCATACCCAGTACCCGATATGGCACCATTCCCCAAGGTTCTCAGCCTGCTACCTAGTGGCAAATTAATTACAACAGACCACTTCCATCATGTTCTAACTGGAATAGACACAAACTCCGGAGAGGGGTTTGCCTTCCCTACACAAGATGTTTCTGCCAAAATTATCCTCCGTGAACTTACAGAATGACTTATCCATCATCATAGTATTCCTCATAGCATTGCTTCTGGTCAAGGAACTCACCTCACAGCAAATGATGTTCCAAATGGGCAAATATTCATGGAATTCACTGGTCTTACCATGTCATCCATAATTTCAAAGCAGCTGGATTGATAGAACAGTGGAATGGCCTTTTGCATATTCAATTATGGCACCAACTAGGTGGCAATAACATGAGGCCTGGGACAATGTTCTCTAGGAGGCTGTGTATGCATCCAGTCTATGGTGATGTTTTCCCCTTAGCCAGTATTCACAGGTCCAGAAATCAAGAGGTGGAAATGGGAATGGTACCACTCGCTATTACCCCTAGTAATCCACTAGGAAAATTTTTGCTTCCTTCCACTGCAACCGTAAGCTCTGCTGATCTATAGATCTTAGTTCCAAAAGGAGGAATACTTCCACTAGGAGACACAACTACTCCATTGAACTGGTAGTTAAGACTGCCACCTGGCCACTTTGGGCTCCTCATGCCTCTGAATCAATAGGCAAAGAAAGGAATTACTGTACTGGCTGGGGTGACTGATCCTGATTGTCAAGGGGAACTAGGACTGCAACTACACAATGGAGGTAAGGAAGAGTTTGCCTGGAATACAGGAGACTCCCTAGGACACTTCTTAGTACTGCCATGCATGGTACATGTCTGTAATCAAAGCCAATGGAAAAAGCCCAGCCCAATCAGGCAGGACTACCAGTGGCCCAGGAAATTCAAGAATGAAAGTTTGGCTCACTCCACCAGGCAAAGAACCATGAGCACCTGATATTCTTGCTGAGGGTAAAGGGAACATAGAGTGGATAGTGGAAGGAGGTAGTGATAAATATGAACTATGACCATGTGACCAGTTACAGAAATGAGCAATGTAATGGTTATGAACATTTCTTCCTTGGTTTGTTATGAGTATGTTTGTATATGTACATAACAAAAATATCTTTGGTTTCTTCCCTATCTTATGCTCTTATCAAATGACATAAGTTGTGTTAGTTCTATGTCATAATATTTAAGCTATTGAATTTCAGGTCTAAGAGTGAATATTACCCAAAGACTTGTACCCTATTCTGGAGAGAATGAATATATTTCCAGTTGTATTTAGGACAGTTGAGTATTTTTCAGTGAAAAATATATCTGTCATTGATTTTATTTAGAGATTACATATGGTTTAAGATGATGTGATGTGTTTGGCTGCCAACTGGTGGACTGTGATAGTTAGGCTCATGTGTCATCTTGACCAGGTAATGTGCCCAATTGTTTTCTCAAGCAAGCATTGGCCTAATTGTTACTATGAGGTTATTGCATGGAATTAATTCATTAGTAAGTTGGTTGCATATATGGCTGATTACATCTACAACCAACTGAGGAAATGGCCTTCAGCAATGGGAGACATCTCATCCAATCAGTTGAAGGCCTTAAAGAAAGTGACAATTTCAGCAGTTAGAAGAGAGAATTCCCATTCTATTTCAGCCATCTGGCTTCTCCTTGAGAATTCTTTGAAAACCTTCATCAGAGTTCCCAGCTTGCAGCCTGCCTTATGGAATTTGGACTTGTCTATTCCTAAAGTCATATGGGAAATTTCATAAAATATCATCACATTTACGGATATCTCCTGTTGGTTCTATATCCCTAGAGAACCCTGACTAACAAATAGGGTCTGTCCCCTGGTGTAGTGATTTCAAGCTGTATATACTCCAGAAAAACTTGTCCCTAAAGGTAATCCATTCCTGTCCTATTTTAAGTAGGACCTTTTGGCAAGGCTACTTCAGTTAAGGTGCGACCAGAAACCTAAGAGTCATCATCAATAGATTTTTCTCTCTCAATTAACACCATTTCCCCCCACCATATCCAATCCACATTTGATATTCAATTGTATTGGCAATTGCACTTCTTAATAATTATCACTTCCTTTCTCTGAATTAATGTGAAAAACCTGCATTTAATCCTTCATGATTCTAAACTTTCCCTCTTAAAATAATGGATTCATCATGCTACTTTCACATGATCTTTAAGAGCAGGTGACTCTCAAACTTAGTGTGCAGGTATCTGGAATCCATCATCAGAGATTCATTTTGATTGGTTCAGAATAGTACCCCGAAATGTTTTTTTTATAAATCGCCTAGCAAAATTCATATGCAGATAGCCTGTAAAACTAACTTTGATAAACTTTGCTTTGTAGAAAAGAACTATGTGTTTTGGGTATTTTTCGTCTTTTAAAAAGCACAGTGCCATGCATATTTAATAAATATTAATTAACATGTGAAATGTTATATATTAAAATATTTAAGTGAAGTAATTTCAATATGGAATTAAGTAACTAAAGAGTAATACTGGTACTTTAATTTTCTATGGGTATTAAATTTAAAGACTCTATTATTTAACCATCACTTGCACTGGAATTGCTAATGGTGCTTATTGGAATTCTGATGTTAAACATCATCTACAGAATCAATCTGTGGGGTCCAGACTAGTAATTTACAAGTTCACTAGCACTCCAAATGGTGTTTCATACACTTGATTTCAAACTCTACATGTACCTTTTCTAAACTATTGTTCCCAATTAGAGGTTTCTTCACAGGCTATTAGAAATTGTCACAGGTTATATTGTGGTTAAATTCTGAAAATAAACATATGCTTTAGACGTCACACATAAAGTCCATTGATTGAACCTTACAATAAGAATATTTTAAGGAATTATGTACCTGATAGCGATGCATCCTTCCTTCTATTTCTTTATTATTGAGGGAGATCAGAACTTTGGCACACAAGTGAACAGATATGCATCCTTATGAGGGAAAAGCAGGTTTTGAATCTTTTAAAGAATTTGGACAGGAAATCAGTTGAAACTCTGGAGTTCTGAGGGAAAAAATTGTGTTCTCTATAATATGTAGGCCAATAGACTCTTTCAACCATATATTTTTTAAAAATTTAGAATTTTTGGTTGATTTCAAATAAAGTTGAATTCAAGTAAAGTATGATCCTAACACATCCACCATGTAAACTGACATGACTGAAGGGCTAGAATTAATTTTTATATAATATACGACTTCAACATCTTTTATTCAAAATATCACAAGCAGTTATTACAGCTATTGAACTTCCATTAATATCAGAGTTGCCTAGTTTGTTTATATCAGTAGTGAATAAATTGCAAAAAAAAAAAAAAAAAAAAAAAAAAAACTTGCTCTGATGACCATAGGGGAAAATCCAGGATTTTTCTTTCCTTGTTCAATATAACCACGTCTCATTTTTCTAATTTTTCCCTCAAATCTTGATTTTTAGAAGAGACTATGAATATAAAACTGCCCATGCTTTCAGACAAAATGTTATCTTGTGAATCAGTGATTTTTAAAAATAGCTGATACAGAAGATGGTTATTTCAATATCAAATTCCACACTTGGTGTAAATGACTTGTGCTACTGCACAAAATCCCTGCGGATTCTTATATATCACTTAGTTTTTTACCTAACTTTTTTGTTCCAGAAGTATTGACAAACTATTGCCAGAACCTCTGCTTACATCCCCAATTCTTCTCTTTCCACTTTTCCAATTGTAGAGCTACCTGACCTTGTCTGAATTTCACATCTTCACTGCCTAAAGGAACAGTAGTATACCCTAATTGATTGCACTGCAAATCAACCATAGCACCTAGACTTCAATAGTTGTTTCCTTGCTAAACATTTAGCCTTAACCCCCAACATTGCCCTGACCAGCCCTATTATATCCTAAGTTTCAGCTTGACACCTCAACATCTAACTGCTTTACCAGATATATAGGCTGCTTGTTTCTCAAGCCTTTCCTATGTTAGTGTCTTCCTTTTAAGACATGTTTTTGCTGTGGTGACAAAGGTGTTTCTTTTTAGTGTGTTAAGGGCAATTTTAGCAATAGCTGCCAGTAGATCACCAGATCATTAAAGACTCTATCCATCAAATTGTCCACAATCACTATTTTTTGCCCAGTTGGGAGCAATTCATCATCATTAAATGTTGCAGGGAGACCCTTCATAAACAGAATGTGTGTAAAACATGTGTCTGGTATTCATTGCCAATAGCTGGTATATGAGGCAATTTGTTTTCTGGCACAAAATAAAATGTTATCATTTCCTAATAATTTATTTACCAACTTATTTTTTGCAATAATATATTAGGCAGCCTTTAAGGATATACATAAAGAAGTTCTCTAGCAATGAATTCATCTCTGGACACCATACTTGTATATGTTCTACAGTGACTCTTAAGTGCATTAACTTGATGAGTCTCTTTCTCTGTCTCTAAATATTAATAAAGGTATTTCTACCATAATAAAGACAATATTTTGCCTCTGCACAGTAATTAAAATTTTCTGAAATTTTCTTGTAAATTATTTCATCTCATCATAACTAAAGCTCTGTAATGTTGGCAGGGTCAGTTTTAGGGTAACCATTTTATATCCAAGAGACTAAATCCCACTGCAGTGGCATCAGTTATCTCACATTAATAAATTGTGGAATAAAAACATGATTTCTTGCCCAGGGTTTACTTCATCATACACTCTTACCTGTAACTCCAATATATGCTTCAGATAAAACAGAACTTAGCTAGTTGAAGCTGGGTGAAAGGGTTTCCAGAACTACTCTGTTAGCTCAGCTCCTTAATCTCATAGTACAGTTTTAGAAAAGGAGTTGTGTAATCAAATCTATGCTAGGCGGAAAAAAAAGAATTTCTCTGCCATTGGGGAAAAGATTGGTGTAGAAGAGAGTTTGTAGGAGCAAGAAGAGTCATCATCTATAAACCCATAATAGGAGACAGATAACCATAAGACTGAAAAGACATGCAGAAGTTTCCAGTAGGCTTTGTACGAGCTGTGTTTAAGGTACAGTGGGTATCTGGACGAATGTTCCCTAATTGTCTTCTGGAGAGAAATTTTCAAACTTCACTTCATACTTTCTCTCTGCCAATAATAACTGGAAATCTTATCTTGCTACATATATTCTACTTGCTTAAATAAGAAATAAAAAAACTCCTCTATTACAACTGCAATTCTACTGAATGTGCTTATAAAACAACCCCACAAACTATGCCAGAAAATGCCTAACTTAAAATATAAGTCTGGGCAACTTATAAACCTTATCCAAGTTAAATTTTGCTTTTAGATTATACTATACCTCAATTAATGCACTGTGAATCCATAAGGTTCTAGAATAGAATTTGGTATACTAGAATAAGGACAGGATTTGCTGACAAAACTAAGTTCAAAACTGGCTCTCATGATTATTTTTTAAATGACTTTGAGCAAGTGATTTAACAGTAGAGGGTCTCATTTTGATAATTGGAAAATGGTGATAGCAACACTTATTTTGTAGGCTAATGTGACATATTTGAATTAATTTATAAAATTTCAGCAGCACTGTCTGGTACATAGTAAATAAATGTTGAATTAATAATTCCTCTTTCTACTAAGCGCTCTTGCTTTATTTTGAGCAGTGAAACAGCAAAAGTTAACCATGGCTTGAGAGTCAATCTGCTTCACCAAACTGATCTCTAGAGTAGATCTCTCAGTCAGGGCTCCTCAGAAATTGATTGATTCCAGGGCTAAGGTAAGGAAGTTATAAACTGTGCCTGGAGAATCTCGCTATGCCAGAAACTAGGGTAGTGCTAAAAAAAAAGATGGGTGCAGGGGAGCATTACACATGGACATAGAAGCCAGCTAAAAAGGGCTCCTCCTAGTTAAACCTGGGGCAATTATAATAGTTCAGTCTAGGGATGAATTATAATGCCATTGAAAAAATGGAATATCGAGTTCATGTTCATCATAACTAGATAAATGAATAAATATATACATACATGGCCACACACATGCATAACTAAATAGGAGGGAAAGTAGGTTTTGGTTTAAGTAGAATGCTGAAGGTTCCTGGTAAATGTCTAGGTACAGGTACAGTGGGAAAATCATTATTTTTCTGTCTTCATATCAGGGATCATCAATGAATGCTAGATCTGGGGAAAAGTTTTGAGGATAAGCAGGACATTTGCATGGTCTTTAAATTTCTCCCCGGGCCCGGCTAGATAGCTCAGTGGATAAAGAGCTCGCCGGTGTACCACATGGGAGGCCCCGGGTTCGGTTCCCGGGGACCTCTCCGAGGGCAGACGGCCTTGAGAATGGCAAGCCGCCGTGGGCGGGGCAGAGCCGCCGTGGGTAAGGCAAAAAAAAAAAAGCCGCCACGGGCAGGGCTGAGCCCCCACGGGCATGGCAAGGTCACCCGTGAAAAAAAGGGAGCTGCTGCCCGCAAAACATGGAGCGGAGCCCCCGTGGAAACGGAAGGGAGCCACCCTCGAACAGAACGAGCCACCGCCGTGGAGGGCCGACTCGGCACGTCGCCGCGGGGACGGGGGGAGACAAGAAGCAGACATAGAAAAACACAGAAGAATGGACACACAGCAAGAGCAAGCAGAAAGGGGGGGGGGGATAT
>PVKH010018666.1:0-15071 GCA_004027955.1 Chaetophractus vellerosus | reverse complement strand
GGTGAGGGAAGAAACTTATGCTTTGTGGCCTGATAACTGTAAGCTTCCAAATAAATACCCTTTATAAAGACGAACCAATTATTGGTATATTTTGCAAAGGCACCTCTTGGCTGACTAATACAGCTATTCTTCCTTCCCTCTCCCCTCAAGGCCCATGGTGACCACTCGGCTTCACTCCTTGGATGACAAGATTCATAGTTACTTACAACAGCACTGAGGTCTTGACACATTGATTTGTCCTCCCCTTTTAGGAACCACTCTTGCTCTCAAGAGACTCCCAACCCTCTGTTTGAGAACCTATCTGTCTTCCCCAGGATGGGAGTCCAGGTCCTTCCCACTTATTAGGTGGGTCTCCACCCACTGATTCCAGTGTATTTTTGATTTCCTGCATTTTGCTATTCATCACCATCAGATCCATTATTTTTTTATGTATGTTTACAATTTCTTCAGTATGTTCTCCCAGTGTCTTCTTAATATCCTTTATCTCTTCCTTCACTTCATTAGGTTGATTCATGATATTTGTTTGGAAATCCTTGATTAGTTGTTATATGTTCTATATCTCCTGCTGTTTTTTGGTTTGCTCATTAGACTAGGCCATGTTTTCCTGTTTCTTCCTATGGATTGACAATTTTTTGTTGGTGTCTAGGCATCTGTTTATTTTGATGATTTTTTCCAGATGGTTAGCTTCTCTCTCTGCTCTATGGTTTTAGTGTGTGTGTGTGTGGGGGGGGGGGGTAAGGATCCTTTTTTAAACTTGGTTCATCTAATTCTATGCCCTTGTAGTTGCCTGTGTTCCTGTGAAAAAAATATTATGAGCATAGAAAAGGAAAGAGAAGAAGGGAAAATGAATAATAGTAATAATTTAAAAAGATAGAAAAGCAACCATAAAAGAGCCAGGAAAAGAAATGTTATAAGAGTGAAAAATCATAAAAAACACAAAGGAATAAGAATATAAAGGTGGAATAAAAAATGAAACAAGAAAAAATAGGAAAAATAGAATAAAATAAAAGACTGGAAAGATGAAAAAAAGAAGAAATAAATGAAGACCAAGCAAGATAGGGCAGAATTAAAGAAAAGCAACAGAAGAGGGGGAAAATGAGAGAGAGAAAGTAATACAAGGGAAAAAAAATAAGGAAAAGAAAAAAGTGAAACAAGGAAAAAGACAAACAAAGACAAAAACCCAAACAAAAAGCAACCCAGGAAAAATCGGTTTCTATCTTAGGCCCCTAAGAACCATTTCAGGCTGCTGGTGCTCAATTATGCTGCAGCCTGCCCTCCACAGGTAAGGTACTCGGTTTTAGAGAACAAAATAAAAAAATTAGAAATAGAATAAATATATTAAAAAATTAAAAATTACAGATCAAAAAACCTAATACAAAAACCTCGGTCTATAAATTCCCTGTCAGAAGGTGCTGGTTGGGTTTCCTGGCAATCCTGTGGATCACTGTCTGGATTCCTTCTTTTAGGAAGTGCCAGGAATTGAACCAGGGACCTTGTATATGTGAGTCAGGCATTCCTACACTGTACTACACCCCCCTCCCACGGGTTAGGTAAGCTTCTGTAATCTTATCTGGCTCTCCTGTTCCCCTTTCCCTCATGTGAGCTGAGCTTCTAACAGTTTGCTGACTACCTCTCCCAGCTTCCTTTGCTTCAAGGCTGGTTAGACACCTGTCTCTGTCTACATCCTCACTGACCTAGTTCATCTCTCTTTCAGGGTGACTGGGTGTGACAGCCTGCCTGATTAGATCCTCCCTCCCCTGTCCCTGAGGCTGCTTCAGTGGTGGTTGGGGTCTTTTTTTTTGAGATTCAAAAGGGGCTCAGCTGGCCAGACTCACGGAAGAGAAGCCACTCTCCACTCTCCACTAGACCCTGCTTCCTACCATGGAGGACAATGTTCTTTTCCCTGAGTTTTCTTCAGCAGGCCAAGAGTTTTACTGAGGCTATTCCCCTTGAGGGTGGGGTATATGTGCCATTCCCAGCCACAGAGGTGAGTATCTAATGGTTTTCATTTGGCCTCTTTGTCTCTCTATCCCTCTCCCTCCTGGATGATGTGCAGAAGCTCCCCAAAGCTTCTCCTGCAAATAGCGTTTTCCCTTCTTCAGTTGTTTTGGCTATAGAGTTGAGCCCTTCCTACCTACTTTGATTTCATCTTCCTGGAAGTTTTTTCCCACTCCTTTATCTTTGTCTGAGCTTGGCAAATTTAAGGAATTTACAAAAAGAACGGAAACAACATGGTCACTGAATTATCAATTTTATAAATAACTAGAGGCATATGTCTGAAACATTTCTTTGATTCTAAATACTATGTTTTATATTTATAACTGTGCATTTTTAACTTCTTACTAACCCCCATTTGTATTCCCTTATCTTGAAATGCATGGATTTTGTCAATCTTTAACAGCCCCTTGAGGGCCTACTTTGTTAAGCTTAGTCATTTTATTTAGGTGATTTACAACTTTATGTATTACTCCAGCCAACCTCTGTTTGGTTTAACATTATCTTAGACGGATTGAACTATTTATAAATTTAAGTATTACCTAGCTGGAATTTTTCAATTCCTAATGGATGTTAATTAAGAAATTTACAACCTAGTTAATAACCTATAACCTGATGCTTTCCCCCACTAGATTCCTGGGCCTGCACTTATACACTTCTAATTTAAAAAAAAAATGTCAATCAATCCCCTAACATCCCAATGTGCCTATCCCTACCTTCATTTTTCTGAAAATAGTAAAAACCCTATCCTTTTGTCAGGGAGGAAGATTTGAGACTTTGTCTCCTGACCTCTATCAGCATAATAAAACTCTTTCCCTTGTGTGATCAAACCTTGGAGTTGATTTCATGTCTCTGTGGCAAAGGAACTCATGTAGGTCTCCTTCAGCTTCATTAACTAAACTGTGTGATAATTGCATATCTTCAAGGGATTTCATGAAGACTAATGAGATAATATACGTTAAAAGTCTTATCCGGTGTTATGTAGTGGGTGTTTATCAGATATTAGCTAGCTACTACCAATATCTCTCGCCTTTGAAAAACTGTTCAAGACCACCAAAATTAATCTAATATTAATGCAAGGCTTGTATAACATTTATAGATTAAAAAATTAAAATAAGATGGTTTGTTTTGTCTTTTAAATCCATTAGATCATACCACATCTTATTTCTTGTGTCCATGTGCTAGTAAGACATATTTCTTTGCTCTTCCTGCCTCAGGGCTTTTGCCTAACTTGGGTGTCTGGACTGCCTGGAAGGCATTTTTTTCCCCCTCTTTGTTCATCCAGATTCTACCCCTTCCTTCAATTCATAGTCTTGCTGTGTGAGAGACAGGGTACTACACATTTTGTGAAGTCTTTAATTAGGTACAGCCCATCATGTTTCCTCATTTTTTTTTGAACCACTATTTTATTTCAAATGAGTATAAAGAATTTCATTTTTTCTTTAAGTGCAAAATGAATTGAAATTTAATTGTTCTGGCATTTAAATTATTGTAATGTTTTTGTTTTATTATTTTACCTGAACTTGCAAACTCAAGGAGGCAGAATCTATCTATTCTGTTCACTCAATACCAGCAAATAACAGTACTCTTAATCTCTCTTTTCCCCTGGACACAACAGTGCTGAATTTATAATGTTCTCAGCTATGGCAGTCTTTTTCCTAAGTATCATATTTCCATTAGTCTGCTCATATTGTCATTTGATGAAAAGGAAATGTGCCTGTTTAACATTTTTAATGCTTTACAGTTAATTAAGAATAATCCTAGATATATTTTTCTGATTTCGTTCTCCAGTCCTTTGTTTCTCCTTGCCTCCTCTCTTTCTTCCTTACCTCCCTCCCACCCTTACTTCCTTTGTTTTTCTTTCTTTTCCATCTCCCTCCTATTCAAAAATTTCACCCTTATCTCTTTGCATAAAATGTAATAGTTCCAAAATTCCATTACAACTTTATTCTCTTCTTATATTCTTGACTGCTTAATTTTGTTTAACATTTTATATTTGACCTCACTCTTGTTTGCCACTCTGCTAGTATGCAACATAATAGTTTTCATATACGGATATGTTTGAATGGTACATCTGTATTATATTAGAATTTGCTATTCTAGTAGATTTTATTTTTATTTTTAATTTTTATTATTATTTTATTATATATCCCCCCTTTCTGCTTGTTCTTGCTGTGTTCATTTTTGCATTCTTCTGTGACTACTTGTCTCCCCCCCATTGCAGCGACCCACCGAGTCAGCTCACTGTGCAGCGGCCTTGCCTGCTCGTGGGGGCTTGCCCTGCCTGTGGCGGCTTGCCCTGCCCATGGCGGCTTTGCCCTGCCCATGGCGGCTTGCCTTCTCAAGGCGGTCTGCCCCCTTGAGGAGGCCCCAGGAACCAAACCCAGGGCCTCCCATGTGGTAAACCGGCGCCCTACCAATTGAGCTACAGCCGGCCCCCTAGATTTTATTTTTAAAATGCTGTTTGCCTCTGGAACAAAAAATTGAATTGGATAAAAGTCAGTTTGTCTAATTACACATGCTTAAGAAAATTAACTCTAACTTTAGTTATGAATTCAAATTTATTTAAAAGTCCAGTTTTATAAACTGAGTGAAAAATCAGTGTTTAAGTGATATAATCAATGAGATGTTTTTATATGTTGTGGTGCCAGTTACTTTTAAGAATCCAAAAATAAGACTACTTTTAAATAAAATCCAATGCCAATAGATCTTTAATATTTTTGGGACATCTATCTATTTATTATTGGAGTCAATGGATAACATTTTCTTAAAATGTTAATTATACATTAAAATTAGTATAAGACTTTATAAAAGAAATAGAGATGATATATTACTTTTTTTTACCTAAAGAAAGAAAAGTAAATCAATATTACCATTAAACCCTATTCATCAACTTAATCAGTTCATGATTACACATTTTATTATATGTTTAATGATATATTTTTGTCACTGCAAAAATGTAATTTTAATAGCAAATTTTGAACCCTATCCCTGCAGAAATCTACACCTTTCTATCACTGCGCCAGAAAATAGAGATAGTACTTATAGTGCTGACAAGGAGACTGGTGCTATTATGTAGACTTTGTTCAGGTCAGCTATATATTTTAATTTCAAGTCACAAAATATCAAATGACTGCCTTATATTTTTGCATCGAATATTACCTCCACCATCCTTCCTTCCAGGTTTACTACCCTCCATTTACCAAACCAGATATCTATTTCCTACCTGTATAAGGAAACAGCTCAGGCTTTACATCCACCTAAATTTTCTTCCCTTTCTCTACCCATCTGCATGGAACAAAATATTTAATTTTTTTATTAGAGAAGTTGTAGATTCACAAAAAAAAATGGTGAAAGTACGAAGTTCCCATATACCTTCTTTGTTACAGTTGATGAAATAATATTATAATTATACTATTAACTATACTTGTGGCAGTTTGAAATTATTTTATGAATCTCCAAAAGAGAACAACTATGTTTGTGAACTAATACATTCATGTGGGTGTGAAACCCTTTCAATTGGACTATGTCAGTGAAGTGTGACTCAGGTTCATTCTCTGTTCTCTTGCTGCCATGTGAGAGAAAGGACTTCAGTTTCACCCACAGCTGAACTGCAAGGAGTAAAGCCCCCAGGAGGCTCAAAGAGCTAACTACGGCTCAGGGAGAGATGAGCCAGATGCCTGATAGCTTGCAGCTGAATTCAGCAAGAAAGCAGAGCAGCCCAGACTGATGAAGGAGGCCTGGAAAGAGGCAAGCCTCATGTCTGGTTGCCTACAGCTGAGCCCCAGGAGACAGCTGATTCTGGAGGGGGAGGCAGAGACCTACAAAGACATCAGTGACCATCTTGCTTCACCACGTGGCAGCTGACTTTGGTGAGAAAGCATCTCTGCTGATGCCTTGTTCAGACATTCCACGGCCTCAGAACTGCAAGATTTTACCCCAAATAAATCCCCATTAAAAAATCCAATGAATTTCTGGTACTTTGCATCGACATCACTTTGGCAAACTAAAACAGTAGTTGATAGTTTATATTAGGGTTCACTGTTTGTGTTGTACAATCCTATGGTTTTTAAAAAATTTATTCTAGTGACATATATAAAACCTAAAATTTCACCTTTTCATCATTTTCTCATGTGTAATTCAGTGGAGTCAATTACATTAACAATGCCATCGTCACCATCCATTACCAACACAGTTCCATCATCCCAAACAGAAACTCTATAACAAGGAAACATTAACTACTTATTCCCTCCCCTCACTCTGGCCTCTGGTAACCTACATTCTAGTTTCTGACTCTATGAATTTGCTTATTCTATTTATGTCACATCAGTGAGATCATACAATATTTACCCTTTTGTGTCCAGCTAATTTCACTCAACATAATGTCTTCAAAGTTCATCCATGTTGTTGCATGTATCAGCTCTTCACTCCTTTTTACTGCTAAAAATATTTCATTCATGTATATAACACATTTTGCTTATTCATTCATTGGTCGATGGACATGGGTTATTTCCATCCTTTGGCAATTGTGAATAATGCCTCTATGAGCACTGATGTGCAAATATCAGTTTGAGTCCCTGCTTTCAATTTTTTTTTGTATAAATACCTAGAAGTGGGGTTGTAAGGTCATATAATAATTCTATACTTTCTGAGCAACCATCAAATTTTTTTCCACAAGGCCTGCACCATTTTACATTCCCACCAACAATGAACAAGTTTTCCTATTCTTCCATATCCTCTACCTACACTTGCTATTTTCCTCATGAAACAATTTTGAATTCCCCACAGACGGTTATGATCCGGAATCCCCCTAAACGTCACCATCCACACTCACAATTTAATTATTTATGCCTCTTTCCTTACCAGCTCATCTCTTGATTGTTAGTTTTTTTCTTATCACTGTGTCATTATTTTTGCTAGTTTGCAATATTTAGGTAAGCAATTACTTATGTCTGTTTTTTTAAAGTGCCTGACATGGTGCTAAGCACATAGTAACAACTTAGTATATATATTTATTGAATTAGGCCCATTGCATATTTTACATGAGTAGAAGCAGTATTCATACCAACTCCTATTTGTTTTCAATAAGGGAAGAAATCTTCCACCACTGTGTGGCTCTTATGTCGATTTCACAGTTGCATGAGGGCAGGGCCATCATCGGATTCACTGCCATAACCTCAGCATTCAGAAAGTATCTTCCACATAACAGGTGCTCTAAAAATATGGGTTAGAGAAAGGAAAGTAATGAAGTAAATGTATAATATCCTCACTTTACCCTTTTGAAAAGTGGTTATAGAAACCATGCTATAATATTTTCTTTCAGGACTAATACATAAAATTTTATTGACTTTATTTCTGTAACTTACATGAGAGGCTACTGGAAGTTGCCTAACTAAAATTGTGAATTTAAATTTAAAAATTACTTAGCACAAAAAATATAGCATTAATTTTATTTTGAGAAGCAGATCATATCACACATATTTGTCATAACAAAATCTCATTAATACAGGTTTTATCACCATGGAGTCTGTAATAATTTTAGTAATTGCAATTTAGTTTGCTACTGTTTATATAAATGTTTCATTTTCTTATGGACATATGTAATCTTAGAACTCCTTTATTTCAGAGAATCATCAAAGAGAAGTTGTTGAACATGCTTTAATAATAAATATGATAACAATAAGAATTCATCATGTGTAAGATGGACACTTAATACTTTATTGCAAATAATTTTATCTATACTGAGGATTTCTAATTAATAGTTATTGAGTAATATACAGGTAGCATTGATTTGTAATTTTATAATTAATAGTTATTGAGTAATACACAGGTAGCATTGACTATAATTTTTAATGGAGGTAACAATGCTACATTTCTTTAAAAGTGTTATAAATCAAATTTTTTAATATAGATTAATCAACATCAGTCAAAATGATTGATATAACTATAATGGCATTTCTTAGACTAAGGCAAGACTCTTAGAATAAGGCAAAATGTTGGATGACCCACTTATGAATTCTTTTCTTTCTCTCTCTCTATATGTATACATATGCATACACATATATAGCATGCTAATATATGCACATATACACACAGATGTACATATATACATGTGTGTACATGTATCAAATTCTTTTGATAATCTAACAAAAGAATAAAAAAATAATTCATATATTGCTCTTATACAAAATAGCTATATATGCAAATTATATACAAAGTATATTAAAATGTATCAGCCTAAATCTATTAGCTTAAGTACTAATAAAATTATTACACTATCATGACCACCATTAGTACTACCTAATATTTAATGGCTGTTTTTTATGTGTCTAACACTGTGCTAAGCACATTACATATATTATCACATTTAATCCTTACAAGAAAACTATGAGGGAGGCATCATTATTTTCTCCATTGTACAGATGAAAACTGAGACACAATGAATTGAAAAGGTTAAGTGTGTGCAACTAAGTGGTTGAGTTCAGATTCTAATCCATGATGTTTGGCTCCATTTTTCCAGGCCTTTTATTTTGGAACTGTAAGATATAAAAATATTGTCTAGAAAGCCATATGACCTCCAGAGAAATTAGCATTTATACTTACTGCCTTCTATGAAACAGTGAAACAAATGCCCTTGAAAATCCAAAGATACCTAGTCATATGGCAACCATTCAAGTACTACTTAGTAAATGAAGAAATGAATGAATGTGGTTATGAATCAGTTGTATGAGTTTGAGAATAGCAGAGTTTAATAATTTTAAAAGTCAAATTTGATCACAAAACTGTTGTTTAAATGTCTTGAGAAATGATTCATTTCAAAATGTTCATAATATATGCCCTTCAATTTACTGTTTTCAGTTCATATGCTCAACTACTAAGTATTTTAGGGATTTGTGAGTTTTGTTTCCAATAGCTTCACTGAGGAAAGAGAACTTATATTAAAAATAAATCTTTGGAAAGAGCAATCTGGTGCAGGAAAAATGTTCGTTTAATAGAGAGCAACCTGACATGTTAGAGGTCTTTTTCTAGACTATGGACTTCATTAAATCAAGGGTAATAGCACAGTCTAATGTCTGACAATTTGCATCTTTCATATTTAATTTAAATTTTTCTGCACCATGTACTCCAACTGGTGTATAGTTATCCAATTTTCTATTAAATGAAAAGTGTGAGCTTTTAGTCCCTAGTTCCAAAGATCAGGCATTACGTTCTTTTCTAACACAAATTTTGAGGTGTCAACATTTTTCAGGCTGATTAAACCCCTTGTCACACAACTAAGTAGTGAAACATAGCCTGTGCGTAAGACTTGAGTTGCTATATAGCATGTTTTCAGTGAAGTACCTCTGAGGGAGGAGAAAAAAAATATTTTTACATGGTGTGGCCTTAATTTGTATTCCTCCAGACTACATTTAAAGGTAAAAGTTTATAAAAATGTAAAGTTTTAAAGGCATTGCTTCCTTCAGGCTTAAAAGCCTTGCTGACATTTATGAACAAATAAATTTATCATGGAGTGAATATATATTTTAAACTCTTATGGGTATTCTCCAACCTTACAACATCTGCCAAGCATGAATGACAAAACTGTTTTTAGTTTTAAGGAAAATCTAGAGTTTATTATAATGAAAAAATAGGTAAACAAACTTGCATGTGGGGATTACTTAAAGGCTTAAATTTATTGTATCAAGAGCAGCTTTAACTTAGGTGCTTAATGAAAGAGTAGGAGCATATTGTAGCTTCCTCTGCTTAAAGAAGTGTTGAAATAAAAATAAGCTACACAATGAAAATATTTTTTTCTGAATTTGATAACTTGCTTAGGAATTTGCATGCTCAATTCCTAAGCAGACACTTATTTGCCTCTAGGTTCTATAGAGAAATGATTAGCTAAGCTTTTCCTAAAAGTAAATTCTACAGCCCAAATATTTGGGGGCTTGAAGGTCCATATAACAGACTCAGAGATAGATCAGCTTGTCTACAGATCCATGACCTAAGCTTTGTCCTCTCCTCCACTCTAGCTTTTCTCCCTTTAGCCTTTGCCATGACTTATAATAAATGTTTACCTTAGTCATTTCTCCAAATTCATAAACTCTTTGAGTCTCATGCTTGCTTGAGAACTAATTTTTTTTTTTTTTAACATGCTGAATCTGAATCCTAAGGAATAGACCTTTAGTCAATGAATGTGGAAGAGGGCAGTAAATTTGGTCTGGAATCTGGAGCATGTGGCGATCTTGAGAGAATGATTGAAAGCACAAGGATAGGAGGGCATTAAATGGGACTCCAGCGGCTTGAAAGAGTTAATGCTCCCCACTGCACAACACAGATTTACTACTGGGGAGAGAACAAGGAATGATAAAAGAATAGAGACTCACATTCAAAACACGTTTCTTTTTCCCTTACCTGCTACATCACGGGTCTAACATGTTGTGTTTCTCCAATAACAGTTGGTAGATTTGCATACATTGTAGAGAATGCAGATGGTTTTCTGCTGAGATTGTAGCAAGCCCAGGAGATCACCCTGGGAATACCTAAAGTCTTAAACTACATCCTCATGAATGTTATAATTTTAAAATCAAAGCCTTTTTTTGGTTCCTTAACATATTTTTCTGTGTTTAAAACATATGCTCTTTTGACCCACTTAAGTAAAAAAAAAAAAAAAGAAGCAAAACTCAACACCCACCAGTAAAGCAAAGACTAGTGGCATAAATGATTGAAGTGTCTGGAAAGATACATTCCCAGGAGCACAGTCTGCTATTGAAGTTCGGGTCAGCAAATATACTTGCCTCATTATTACTGCATGTCTCACATACCTGCTGCTTTTCCAAACTTCCTCATGTTACTTTCTGTCTTTATAAACGCTATGTGTTTGTAAAGACAGAAAGTATTTTAAGACATGAAGATAGAGTATTTTAAGATACGAAGGAATTTTAAAAATCTTGAAGAGATTGGATATTTTAAAATGTGTTACTGGACTAAATTTTGAACTATCCTACAGAGACTTGCAAAACTTGGCCCAAATCACATTCATGTAATGGTGCCAAATAACATGAGTTGTATGGCTTTTTGTGTAGCAGTCTCTTGGTTGGATTTAAACTGGAGACAAGAGAAGTACGGAGAAGGTAAGTTAGGGAAGGCTATTGTTTCCTAATTTATATTAACTCTTTTTTAAACTGGAGACAGGAGAAGTCGGGAGAAGGTAAATTAGGGAAGGCTATTATTTTCCTAATTTATACTAACTCTTTTTTTTCCCCAGAGATAATTTATTGCTATCAAGTATAGGTAGATAATTTCAATTTGCCAGTGGACAAAGTTTATCCAAAATGAAAATCTTTCCTTAGTTAATGATATTTTTTAAAATGTATGAAGTGAGGAGAACCATTCTTTCATGTATACCTTTTTCAGACAACTATGGTAGAAATGGTACTATGGGGGTACTTTGTGGATAGTTAAATATACTCCTTTTCTTGGAGGTTGAGCTCATCCAGGATTATATCAATAGATAGAAAACATATTTTAAATAATTGTAAAACTATTTTAAAAATATGAATATCAAATACTAAAGAAAAAAATTATGTTTACCTATAGATTTTATGCAATTACAAACAAAATCCAAAATAATTCTCAACTCATAGAAAAGAGAATGGTTGGATGATATGAAAGAATATAAGAGGAAATAGCAATGAAATGAAACTATCTTTACCCAATAGTTAAGCATGAATTTTGAAAAATAGTTGGAAAAATTTTGGAACTGGTACAAAATAGAATGAGATAATGGGGAAATGGAGATCATGTAAGCATGGAAGAAATATTTTTAATATTTATATTCATTATATTAATTATCTATGTAATTAAATTTTTGTTATTTATTACATTTTTGAATAATTAAAATTTGAAAGAACCTTTTTATATTTACACTTCCCACCTATGCTCAAAATTTATTTTAGATAAATTAACTCAATAACACATTTGTATTGAGCATCTACTGTGGATCAGACATGTTTAAGGGGTGTTATATGTACTTGGGTTTCAGAAATATATAAGGCAGAGACATTACTGGAGTTTACTTTCTGATGGAGAGGCAGACACTAAATGTAAAAAAGTAATTTTTAAATCTTCCAGGCAGTGATAAGGACGATGTAGCAGTTAAATAGACAGAGTGATGGGGTGGAGAAAGAAAAGGCTGTTTAGATAGGTTGGCCTATCTAAAGAGAGGGACTAGCCATACAAAGATCGGGTAGAAGACCACATTAGGAGGAAATGTAAATGCCACCTGTTCAAAAGCCCTGAGACAGAAACGAAGTTGGTAATAATTGATGAAAAATAAGGAGTGAGGGGAGAGTGGTAGAAGAAATAGTCGGGGGCAAAATCATGCAGAACAATGGAGCCTAAAGCCATGGTAAAGAATGTAGATATTATTCTATGAATGATGAAAATCCACTAGAAGGTATAAGTACATGAGGGTATAACAGTGTGAATTAAGAAGGCAGCTTGCCACAGTTCCCAGTTCTGTTACTCATCAGCTGCTGTGATCCTGAGTCAGTTACTCATGCCCTCACCTAGAAAATGGGAAAGTAAATATAATCCTTTTATAGGGCTGTTGTGAGAATTAATTGACTGAATATATAAGTAAAAAGCTAAATGTATTATTATTCATATTTAACAAAAATTACTCTTGTTAGTTGTGGAAAATAGATCATAGGAAGCCAGACAGGAAACAAGAAAGCATTTATGAGGCTATTGCATCTAGAAGCCTATGCTAGAGGTGAAGGTGCTGTGGACCACGGGTTAGTGTTCGAAGTGATGAGAAGTGGTGAGAGTTGAGAGATATGACAGAAATCTTCAGAGTTGTTGCTAGTGGAGTAGATGTGAGTGGTGAGAGTAAGAGAGGAAGCAAAGACAAATCAGAGATATTTGTCCTCATCAACTGGCACAATAGTTGTAGCAATTATCAATGGTATAGATGGTATTGAAAGTTCTGGGACTGAACAAGTGTGTATAGGCAGAGAAGAGAATAATGGCAAGGAATGAATACTGGGATATTACAACATTTAGAAGGATGAGTGTATTAGTCAGCCACAGGGGTGCCTTTTGAAATATACCAAAATTGGTTGGTCTTTATAAAGGGTATTTATTTGGGGTAGAAGCTTACAGTTATCTGGCCAAAGTCCACGTGTTGGAGCAAGACAGCTGCCGATGTCGGCAAGGGCTCAGGCCTTTGGGTTCCTCTCCTGCCGGGGCTGTGTTTCTCTCTGGGCTTAGCTTCTGCTTCCTCCATAAGTTCAGCTGTAGATCATGAGGCTCTCTATGCTTTGTGTCTCTCCACAAGGCCAGCTATAGACCATCTGTAGACTATGGGGCGAACGGCTCACTCCAATATCAGAACTGCTTCTCAAATCTGCTGCCTTGTTTTTTACACTTGAGACCACACCTACTAAGGGGCGGGGCTCAACGCCCTACTAACGTGGCCCAGTTAACTCCCTACGGCCCAGTCAACACCCTAATCATAACCCAATCATGCCCAAATGAACAGATCAGTTTACAAGCATGACCCAATTTATATTTTTGGAATTCATAATTACATAAAACTGTTAAACCATTACAATGAGCTGAAGAGAAACCTAAGAAGGAGTTGCCAGAGAATAGGGGACAACTTTGGAGACTGATATTATGGGAGAAAAGTGAAGAAAATACTTGAAATTGTGGTCATCTGTGACAAATGCCAAGACTGAGTGAGATGAGAAATGACAAGGAACTGCTGTATTTGGCATGATGTGGTCAGTGGCCACTTGACAAGAGCAACAACTGTGATCAGAGCAGTTTCAGAGGAATTAAAATAAAATTCCCAGAGTTGGCTGAGAAGAGTTGGGAGATCAAGATGTGGAAATGCATTAAGGAATTAAAGCAAGTATTATAGAGGAATGAGAAGAAAATAAAACTGAATGTTTAGTCCACCATTTAGAGAAGTGACAGATTCCAAAACTTTGTGGTGTAAGTAGGAAATTCAACAAAAATACTGAAATATTTGTATATACACGGAATAAACATTTTTAAAAAGTAATTATATAAATAAAAATGAAATAAATGAAAACTTTGAATCAGTATGACAAACAAAACACCTGTGATAAAGAGAATGTAGGTATAGGTAAAAACATTAAGCTAAAATACATAAATAATAATTACATCCAAAGAGATTATACCGGAAGAATTACAGGTGAACTTGATGAGTCCTTTTCAAGTTAAAATATTAGCAACAACTTTTTAAAATGATAAGAACAAACTATAAAGATTTCATTGTACTGCTAATATAGTATACATTTGTTAATTCATTGTTAAATAAAGCAAATATTTATTGAAAATATGAAAAAACCATATACCAAGAGCCATAAATAAGTTCAGTTTTTCACCTATTAATTCTACTCGAAGAAATATATTCCAATGAAATAATAGGAGGAAAAAACCCTATATGACAAGGGCAACAATTATTATTGTTTAAGCATTTAAATTGATATATACACTATGATTATATTCATCTGTAAATATTTGAAATTTAATTAATTCATGTAAAGTACTCTGTATAAAAAGTGCCTCATCTATAATTCTTCTTCTTCTTCTTCTTCTTCTTCATAGTAGTAGTAGTAGTAGTAGATTTAATAGTTATACATATATAGAAAGACTGAAGAGGAAGATACCAAAAATTAATTATTGTTCTTGTTTATTAAATTTTCTTTTATATTACTGTTTTTGTGCATGTGAGTTTATGTGTATCCCCATTAAAGAGGAACCCATTATTCTTTAATTCTTAGACCTACATTTCTAATTCCAACCTACATCTCTTGCCTACCGGGCTCTAAGCTCCATGAATGCAGTCACCGTATTTGTTTTTTCAGCTTTATAGGGGCAAAGTCTAGCACAAAATGGTCAATTAAGGTAGTTGAATGCATGGGAAAGGAGAAAAAGAAGGAAGGAAAAAATGTAGGATGGTAGATAGGAAGGAAGGAAGGAAGGAAGGGAGAGAGGGGAGGGGAGGGGAGGGGAGGCCAGAATGAGTGATTGAATCTTGTTCCTTTGCTTTAGATTCATGT
>PVKH010018665.1:0-15067 GCA_004027955.1 Chaetophractus vellerosus | reverse complement strand
AGACACACAGAAAGAAGGTTCTGTCGTTTTTTATCCTTCCATGTGACAGAAAGGAGAAGCTCAAATAACTGAAGCCTCAGGGAGAGATAAGCCATTTTGCTTGATAGCTTACAGCTGAGATTCTGAAGAAAGCAGCACACTGGAGAATCATACAAGATGCTCGGAAAGAAACAAGCCCTTGCTAGGAGACAGAGGACTTCGCTTAAGCACGAAACCTCAGGAGGTTGGGCCCATGGAGCCTCAAAAGGAAGAGGAAGCCCAGAGGGGAAGGCAGAAACCATCCAGAGAGCAGTGACCATCTTATTTCAACACGGTCGCAACTGACTTTGCTAAGAAAGCAAACTTGAGTTGAACTTTTTACAGCCTTGTAACTGTAAGCTTTTACCCCAAATAAATACCCTTTATAAAAGCCAACAGATTTCTAGTAGTTTGCATCAGCAGCTCTTTGGTGGACTAATACAGTCTCTGAATAGCCAAAAATATCTTTTAAAAAAGAACAAAGTTGGAGTAGTCTCAATTCCAGACTTTAAAGCATATTATCTAGCTACAATGGAAAAAACAGCATGGTACTGGCATAAAGATAGAAAGACCAATGGAATCAAATCAAGAGTTCAGAAATAGATCCTCACATCAATGGTCAAGTGAGTTTTGAAAAGTGTCAAACCCATTCAGCTGGGTCACAATAGCCTATTCAACAAATGGTGCTGGGAAAACTGGATACCTATATCTAAAAGAAAGAAAGAGGACCCTTATCTCACAACTTATACAAAGATTAATTCAAAATGGAACAAGAACCTAAATACAAAAACTAGAACCAAGAAACTCTTAGAAGAAAATGTAGGGAAACATCTTCAAGATTTTGTGCTTGGTGGTGGTTTCTTGGACCTTGCACCCAAAGCATGAGCAACAAAAGAAAAAATAGATAAATGGGACTGCCTCAAATTAATTACTTTTGTTCTTCAAAAGACTTTTCAAGAAAGTAAAAAGCCAGCCTACTCAATGGAAAAAAAATCTTTGGAAACCATATATCTGATAAGGGATTGATCTCCACGTTATATAAAGGGATCACACAATTCAATGACAAAATGACAAGCAACCCAATTTAAAAATAGGCAAAAGAATTGAACAGACATTTTTCCAAAGTGGAAATACAAATGGCCAAAAAACACCTGAAAAGATGTTCAGCATCACTAGCTATTAGGGAAGTGCAGACCAAAACTACAAGATGTCATCTCACAACATACAGAATGGCCATTTTCTGTTTCTAAAAGAACAGTAAACTTCAAGTGCTGTAGAGGATATGGAGAAATAGGAATACTCCTTCAGAGTTGGTGGGACTGTAAAATGGTACAACGATCTGACAGTACCTCAGGAACTAAATATAGAAATGCCATATGATCCAGCAATCCTGCTACTAAGAATATATTCAGAAGAACTGAAGGTAAGAATGCAAACAGATATTTGCATACCAAAGTTCATAGTGGCATTATTCACCATTGCTAAGATGGAAACAGCCTAAATGTCCGTCAACTGATGAATGGATAAACAACATGAGGTATATTCATATAATGGAATATTACTCAGTTGTAGGAAGAAATCAATTGAGGAAGCACATGACAACATGAAGGAAACTTGAGGATATTATGTTGAGTGAAATAAGCCAGACACAAAAAGACAAATACTATATGGTCTCACTGATATGAACCAAATACAATGAGTAGACTTATGGAGTTGTACTATGAAGTGTAGGTTGGTGGGAGACGGAAGGTGGGATAAGAAGGTGGAAAAGATGTTGGATATATGTAGAATGCTTAATAAAGTCAAATTTAATAAGGTCAAATATACTTGATGGTAACACATAATAAATGTAACTAACACTATTGATTTATGAATGTGATTGTGGCTGAAACAAGTAGTTTAGGAAGATTAATTTCAGTTGGAGGACAGCTAGAGTATAATATTGGGAATGTATAACAATGATTTTGGAATTAGATGAGGATTGTGGTTAATAATATAAATACAGGAATGTTCTACTGCAGGGTGTTAAGAATGTGGCGATACATGGGGAAAATATAACTAATGTAATTTATGAACTATAATTAACAACATTCTAATGTTTTTGTAGGAAAAATGAAGTTGGTACTATATTAATTCTAAAGATAAAAAAAGAATAAGGGATTTGGTTTTGTGAGATATGAATATGATTAAACTCTTTTTCCTCTTCACTTTTTTTCATTAACACAGATCTTGACTATGTCATTTAACTAATCTGTGTTCATCTGAGTATCTTTCAGAACATTAAAGGAATAACTGACTTAGCAGCTGGAATTAGATGAGGAAAAAAACTAAGTCCTGGAGAGGATGTGGAGAAATAGGAGCCCTCCTTCACTGCTGGTGGGAATGTAAAACCGTACAGCTCTGAGGAGACAGTTTGGTGGTTCCTCAGGAAGCTAAATAAAGAACTGCCATATGATCTGGATATCCTGCTACTAGGAATATATTGAAAAGAACTGAAAGCAAGGACAAGAACAGACATTTGCACACCGATGTTCACAGCAGCATTATTCACAATTGCTAAAAGATGGAAACAACCTAAATGCCTATCAACTGATGAATGGGTACAAAAAATGTGGTATATACATTTGATGTAAGAAAAAATGAACTTGGGATGCTTATAACAACATGGAAGGACCTTGAGGATTTCATGTTGAGTGAAATAAGCCAGACACAAAAAGGATGAAAATTGTATGGTATCACTGATAAACTAAACAGGATGAGTAAACTTATGGAGTTAACCTATAGAGTATAGGTTAATAGGAGACAGAATGTGGGCTGAGAAGGGGGAACTGATGCTGAGAGTATGTAGAATGCTTAATAAGGTTGATTGCAAATGTGTGGATAGAGCGGATGGTAACACGCTATAACCAGTATAACTAACGCTGCTGATTTATAAACGTGATTGTGGATGAAAGTGGTAGTCAAGGGAGGTTAATGTTAATTAAAAGACAGCTAGAGGATGATCTAGGGACAGTATAACAGTGATTTCAGTGGTAGATGAGGATTGCAGCTAATGATACAAACACAATAATGTTCCTCTATTACAAGGTATTAAAAACAGGATGAAACATGGGGAAAATACAACTAATGTAATTTATAGACTCGAGTTAATAATACTGTAATATTTTTGTGGCAAAGGCAAAGAAGGTACTGTATCAGTGCTAAAGGTCAAAAGAAGAATACTGGATTTTGTTTTATGATATGTGAATATAATCACGCATTTTTTATTTTCTTCATTAATAAGGAGACCTTGGTCATTTAACAAATCTGCACTCATTTATTCATCTTTCTAAACACTGCAAAAACAAATGAGTTTGATTATAGTATTAAAAAACATAAATGTGCCTGGACAGGATTTTTTTTAATTAATGCTTCTATAATTTATTTGATTTGTGATATTTTTTCAAATTAAATAAAATATTTTAAAAAATAGTTCTTACTTACAATGGGCCCACATCCAAAGGAACGGATTGAAATTTAAGAACATGTTTATCTGGAGTACACAAAGCTTCAAACCACCATTCTCCACCCTCTAGACCCCAAAAATCCATGTTCTTTGCACATATAAAATTCATTAATTCCACCACAACAGTCCAAAAGCCTTAAGTCACTCAGTAACAATGCTAAGCACATAGTTTCATCAAAATTGGTTATGGCTGTGTTCTGTCCTGGAACACAATTCCTCTCTGTCTCTGGACCTTTGAATTCTAGAAAACAAGTTATCTGCTTCCGAGGAGGGGCAGGCATAGGATAAATGTCCCTGTTCCCATAGAGAGAAATCAGAAGGAAAAACAGAAGTAACGGGTCCCAAACAATTCCAAAACCCTGCAGAGTATACTCTGATTTCAAGGTCTGAGAGTCATCTAATGGTTCTATGTTCTGTCCTCAAAGGAAAACCAAATGCTAACTCCTGGTTAGCTAGAAGGAAAAAGAAGTAATGAATAATGGAACGAACTCACCAGCCAGGGGAAGGAGACGACCCGGTCTCTGCCCTAACCTCCTGAGCCGTGGTTCCCTTGGCAGCTGGAAAGTGCCACCGAGTCCTCGGGAAAATCTCAAGCGGCCGCTGGAGTCAGGGATTCCCCAGTGCAGACAACCGCCTCCGCAGTTCACCTTGGAAGCATACTCTGGTTGCCATTTTTATTTATTTATTTTAGTCCCGGAGGAGTCGCCAATTTGTTAGGCCTCAAGACAGGGCCTGTATGAATACCAGAAACGACATGAAGAAAACTTCAACAGGAGAATTAAGCAAACTTACATTTATTACATCTGCAGAAGTAAGGAGCTAAGGTATTTACTCTTGCTTAAATATCTAAGTTACTACTTAGGGTTTTCTTTGATTATGCATTAGCTTTTATACATATAGATGAACATACATAGCTAATTATATAATTATATGATTAGTATGTTCAGGAAATCACACTTGCACATACATTGCATAATCAAAAAAGGGGCAGATAACTCCACCCTTCAGTGGAAAATTTACTATGTTAATTAAACAAGTTCAAGTGAGAACAGCAAGGGGCTTCTACAGGTCCAGCCAACCAGTTGAAGCTAGTTTTCATACTTCAGTGCTTCAACAGGATATTCTTAACCACCAAAAGTGGAATTTGGCAGAAAGAGAGGGTTGCATCTCATGACCTTCTAATTTACATACAATTCTTTCCTTTTTATCCTAACAACAGGGAAAGAAACAAGTTATTTTCAGGTATTCGGTCATCCTACACCCATCACTTTCAGCTTCTTAGCCCTATGGCACTCTCTCTCTCTGTCTCTCTCTCTCTCTCTCTCTTTCTCTCTCTCTCTGAATTTCATTCTCTCATAAAGAACTCTAGTTTTTAAGACCCATCCTGAATGAGGTGTGTGACAGCTTAACTGGCATGGCCTCATCAAAAGTTCTTACTTACAATGGGTCCACATTCACAGGAATGGATTAAGTTTAAGAAGGTGTTTTTCTAGAGCACGTACAGCTTCAAACCACCACACAGGTTCATCCCTATTGTGCAGATGGGTATACCAGACTCTCCCTATCAGGTACCATTGTTCATCATAATAGCTAGTAACTACTTCTTATAGTTAACTAACTAACTAAACTAATTATCATGTCCAGTCAATTTATTCATGAGTCTCTGCTCCAATACTAGGAAATAGTTTTAAGAGTTGGGTGCAGAGATTGAGCTGCAATTTTTTGAAAACAAAATGAGTCATTTGAGAGGTAAAATCCAAGGGAAAAGTTGAAAAGAATGTCCAGTCAGACATCTGTTTGAACCATCAATAAAAAGAGATTAGGTTAAAAAGGAGGAATTAGGGGAGAGGCATAGAATGGAAACAGCGGACCCAAATGAGAGAAAATGGCTTCAGAAAGGGATTCAGGTGGAGAGCTAAAAGTAGAGTATCCGGAGGAGCATCTTTAGCTGGAGCATGTAGCCCCTTTTCAAATGGTGGCCAGCCTCAGATGAGAGGGAAAGAACAGTTAGAGGGTAGCCATTCTCCACTGCCGAGTGCCATAAATGTAACGAACGAATAAGGAATACTCTGGTCAGATGAGGCAATGAAGAGCTGAATTTTTCACACATTTCCTGTGTGTTTGGTCAATGTGAGTTCACTGCTTGAGACTGATAGACTGATCCACTCTTCCTGTTTGATGGATCAAGCACCCGTACCTGAAAGGCTGGAGGCCAGACATGGTCCAGGATGAATGCATTAATAGAATCACTGCCCTCTGAGTCAACAGCCTGCCAGGCATCCTTCTCCAAGCACTCATCTCTCTCTGTCATCTTGGACTGATAATATTTTTACTATAAAAATACAGGAGTCTAATTTTTGAAATTGGTAGCAAAGGTTGCACTGTTAACATCCTAAGGATTTATTGAACATTGGCATCACAAATCACTTCCTCAATCAATTTTAGTCATCATCTCTTTCTCTTTCTTTCCTCTTCCACCTTAAAATTATCAGTGATCTGCCTGAAACAGAAAAAAGGGTTGACTGGAGCAAATATAAATACACCTTGAGAGATTGATTTCCGCGTGTCTTTTTGCTCTGTTCTTATTACTGCACTAGTTTCTCCTCCCATTAAACTTCTAACCAGTGCTAGTTGCACGTGTCACTGTGTTCCCACAGAGGAGACACTCAAAAAAAGTTAAAGGTATTGAAATTTTCCCACTCCCATTTTAAATTTCTAGCACAAAATTCTGACATTATGAACACAGTGAAAGAGCAAAATCTTACTTTACTAAAGAGGAACGGGTATGTTAGAAAAGGCATAAATTCAGGTACTATACCCATAGGGTCTCCTAATCTGTAACTGATGATCTAGGAATAAGCCAATGTGAAGTAAAGCTAGATCAGGAGTATTTTCTGCCAATGTGGATGATAGTTCTTAAACTTTGGTTGGTCTTATCCAGCCTTGGGGACTGAGTTGATAAATGACTTAGACCGCAAGTGGGAATTTTCTCTACAATTTCTCTTACTTTGGAAAAAAGAAACTAAAAATACATTAAATTTCAGTGTTCAAAGAGTAACTATGTTTTGGCTCTAGACAAGGAGGATTCAGAGATAGCTTTGGTAAATAGGACTCAACTGAATGTTTTGATTTATTATTCGTGTTTCCTAAAGAATGATAAAGTAGATAACGTGAAGTTAGAGTAACTCCTCGATATACATTCCTTTCGCTGAATCACAGGAAAATTGGCCCATAAGAATTATGTCCCCCTCCCCACAACACACAAAACCCACTCCAACTATGGAAGGAGAGTTAGCCATAACGAGAAGGCTTGTTCAGTTAATTCCTAGTGGAAGCTCATTTAAAAGATCTGAGCCCTGATCACATCATAGGATAACCCCAGGTGGTAGCACATCCATTCTATTCTAAGACACTTGAAAACCCAGCTTTCCTTCTCCCCAGTCAGGAAAGATGGTGACCTGCAAGACTGGACCACAGTCCAGAAGGAGACTGTGACACTGTAGCAATATAAAGCAATCCACCAAGAGGTTATGCTTGTTCCAACTAGGAAGAATTCCATCCTGGAGGCAGGAGAGAAGGGGAGAACAAGAATGTAGGCACTCAGAAAATAGGCACGATTTTCCTTTTTTGATAATTTGTTTAAGGAGTGCTTAATTTAGTTCAAGCTTGTGGTTGGGCTAGGAAGAATTTAATTAGGCTTTTGTTACTTATTTCACTGTCCAAGAAGTCACTCTGCAAGAAAAAGTCATTCATATTCCAGTAATCTCACTTAGCCAAATTCAGTCCCAATTTAGTCAGGCCAAAAGAGAAAACCATTAAAATGTTATTTACAGAATTTGAGGCATTGGTAATAAGAATTTTTGTTATTTGTTCTTTTATGGAAAGAAAAGAAACAAGATCAATGATCAGTAATTAAATTTGCTTTAAAATCTTGAACTCTTCAAACATGATATGGTAAAAATAGCAAAATAGTGTTTCAAGTAAGTAACTAACAAAAAATAAATAGAAAATTCTTATTTCTACAAATGATTCATGTAGCACTTTGCAGCTTTTGTGGACCCCAGAAAATCCTGTTCTTACAGACAATCCATTCCTGAGTATGTAAACCTATTGCAGATGGGACCTTCTGCTTACATTCAGTTAAGGGAACTTCCTTTGGATTATATCACTTCAGAAGGGCAAAACCCAGGGTGGGTCTTAATCCTCTTACTGGAGCCCTTTATAACCAAGAATAAAAAGCCACAGATGCAGAAAAATAACTGCAGAGACAAAGGGGAACCCAGAAGATGCGAGAGAAGGCCCAAAACAATGAGGCCTGGAGGAGAGGGGAGAGATGAGCACATGCCTCCATGTGCCTGATCGCCCAAAGCTGCAGCTCAGGGTGAAAGTGAGCCTGGAGGAGAAGGTGGAGACCTGCAGGTGCTGCCCTTGTGCCCGGCCATGTGCCTGATCGCCCACAGCTGCAGCTTGGAGAGAAAGCATCTCTGATGATGCCTTCATTTGGACACTTTCACAGCCTCAGAATAAGCTTTTAACTTAATAAATTCCACTGTAAAAGCCAACTCATTTCAGATATATTGCTTTGGAATCATTTTAAAAACTAAACCAATACCTAAGAAAGAAGGCAAACAATGAAGACATGACAGACAATGTCTCTTTCCTCCAAAAATATATATTTCTTTATTCCCTTGCCCTAAACAAGAGAGAAGATTCTGAGGAGACATGATGTCCACGTATGTGACTGTTGTTCTATTGTTCTTCATGCAATACTGGTCCTTTTATGTAAACATTTTACAGAAATGTGATAAATTTTTCTTATATTTATAATTTAAGTGTTTCCAAAAATACTATATGAAAGTGGAATACAATCTCAAAGTTCTAGAAAATTACTTGTTACTGAATTGATATATAAAACAAAAAGTTTCCTCAATTGTAGTTTTCGCTCAATATAATCATACTTTTGCAACACCTTAAAACATGAGATAAGGTAAAGTTATCTTGCTACAATCTATTCTTTTAATTTTTTAAGATCATTTTCACAAAGCATCAGATTTTTAAAAATCTTCTATCTCCCTCTGTCATTATTCACATAGCTTGTTGTTTATTCTGTCCTATTAAAGCCACATTTTTCATTCCAATTTATGTGGAGATGTATATTTAACCATTATTGTGGACTTCAGTTGAAACCTTCAAATAATTAAAAGAAATTAAAACATATGCATTCTGCATAATTATTTCAATCCATTTTATTTATGGATAGTCTTTTCTAGTACATTTATTGTTTTTCATTTCAAATGGCTTCAATATAAATATTTATATTGCTTCTAAAAAAATACAGACTAAACAGGCAATTTATTAGTATCTTTACATATAAGTAAGCCATTCAATAAGTCTGTGCATTAATATTTGTTATCTCCATTTTACAGATGAGATAACTGAGATTAATAGAGACGTTAAGTATCTTGCCCACTTCGTATCCAAGTCTTTAATTTCATAGTGTCATATACTGTCTTTCAGTTTCTAAAGCAAAACAATTAAAACTTGAATGCTTTTCAAATGTAAGAGATACCATTATTCATATTAAGGTAAAATAACTTTTAAAATACCAACTTGTTTCAAAACTGTATGCCCTTGGAGTGCCATCTCAACTTGCAATGTCTTTCTCCCTCACCACCCCTCCCATTTTCTCATCTTTGAGTACCCTCCTTTTCATAATGATTTATACTTTGTTTCACCTTCCATAATGTTATAATTTCAAAAACTCTTCTTTACACATTCCAACCTGCTCTTTCTACTTGAACAGTCTTCATCCCAGATGCCAAGTCTCTTCTCACTGTAATTTATGTCCATCATCACTTGGATAACCCTACTTGTCACAGCTGCCTTCAACTGACCACAGGCAACATTCATATTGTGGTGCTCTGTCACCAAGACAGAACAGCTCTAGCTCAGAACTCCTTAAGCCTGGGGTTTGCAGTTGATATCCGGGCAGTTCTGTGCACGCGTAACTGAAAATCAATAGGAAGTTAATGAAAAGCAAATACCGTAGGGAGATTCAGGCGCTGCACTTCACTAACTTATAGAGCACAAGAGAAAGCAGAAGGACAAAAACAGGTTTGGAAAAGAAAAAATGGATCAGTTGTTTTATATGATGCTTCTCTTTAGGGTATCTATAATTTGGCCTTAGATCCAATGTTTTCACTTTCTCGTGTTAAAAAAAAAAAAAAAAAAAAAGTCTGTTTGGAACACCTTGAGGGAAAAATCCAGATTAAGATGATTCACTAGGATGCATGAGGAAGTTTATATATCTTCTTGTTCTCAGAATTATAAGAAATACATTTTCAAAGGCTTGATTATCTCTAAATTGATGGCTGTAATATACAGCTAAAATAGAAATAGCCAACTATAAAATTGTTCCAGCCCCTGGCATCTCTCTCCAGGGAGAAAGAATAACTCTGACCCCCCCCCCCCGACCATTGTGATTGACCAAAATGCTGCTCTTTAAACAATTAAGAAGATTGTTCTGATAACAATAATCATAATATGAATTATTTGTGAGCATTTCTTGAGTACTCTATAAGTGGCCGACATTGGCTTGTTGCTACACATCTCATCTTTCATTCCACAAGTGATAAAGGAGCTATTGTAGAGCACAGTGGTTAAGTCTGTGCTCTGCCCTGGTCTGTGTAAGTCTTATTCAAGAGGTTGTGGTGAAAATGTTTTGAAAAAGCATGAAAAGCATTAAGGTATTTAACCCATTACTCAGCATATAGCATGTGGATAATAAATGTAATCTGTTATTGTTCCTACCTGATACTACATATTCAATTTTCTGTTGCTATTGTAACAAACTATCACACATTTAGGTCTTTTTTTTTCAAAGTTTATTTATTTATTTTATTTACTTTTATCCATTTTTAACACCCCCCCCCTTTTCTTTTCCTTTTTTTTTTTTTTTTCTGTTTTTGAGTCCATTCGCTGAGCAATTTTCTGTGTCTGTTTCATCCTTCTCCTCCTGTCTTCACCAGGATTTGATCCTGGGAACCTCCAAAGTGGGAGAGAAGCATCCTACCGCCTGCACCACCTTTGTTCCTGGTTTTTTGGTGCATCTCATCTTGGCTCTCCCTTGTGTCACTCTCCTGTTATGTCATCATCTTGCTGCATGGGTCAGGGGGCCTGACGGTGCACCTGCGCACAGGTCCTGGGGGGCGCACCCGTTCTCAGGGCCTGGCAGCGCACCCACACACAGGGCCTGGCAGCCTGAATGCCTTCTATATTTGTCTTTATATTTAGTATGTTAAAACATTGCAAATTTATTATTTTTTAATTGTGGAAATCAAGTCCTAAATGGGTCTCAATGGACTAAATTCAAGTTGTCAACAAGGCTGTCTTACTTCCTAGAGGTTCTAAGGGATAATCCGTTTTCATGCCTTTTCTAACTTCTAGAAGGAACCTATATTCCTTGGCTCATGGCCCCCTTTCATCATTGTAGCCAGCAATTGACTGTCAAGTTTTGCTCTTATCAGGTCACTCTAACTCTTCTACCTGTATCTTCCATATTTAACTACCCTTGTGATTACATTGAACCCATTCAGATAATCTAAAATAATCTCCTTATTTTAAAATCAGCTAATTAACAACCTAAATTCCATCTGCAACTTTACTCTCCTTTGTCACATAACATAATCCCCAGATAGGGGATTAGGACATGGATATATTTGGGGGACATTGCTCTACCTACCACATAACAATAATTAAACAATGTTAATTAATATACTCACACTATCATTTTTAAAAGTTAGGCATAGCTGCCACGGACAGGGCAAAGCCGCCACGGGCAGGGCAGGTTGCCCGCGAACGGAGCGCAGCCAGCCACCCGCGAACTGAAGCAGAGCCAGCCATGAATGGAAGCAGAAGCCTCCCACAAGCGGGTGACCGGTCTCGGCGCGTCGCCGAAACGGGGGAGAGACAAAGCAGACAGAGAGGAACACAAGAATGGACACACAGCAAGAGCAAGCAGAAAGGGGGTGTGGGGAATGTAATAAATAAAAACTAAATTAGGGCCGGCCATATAGCCCAGTGGATAGGGCGCCGGTATACCACATGGAAGGCCCCGGGTTTGGTTCCCGGGGACCTCTCCTAGCTGGCAGACCGCCTTGAGAAGGGCAAGCCGCCATGGCAAAAAGCTGCCACAGACAGGGCAAAGCCGCCACGGGCAGGGCAGGTCACCTGCAAACGGAGTGCAGCCAGCCACCTGCAAACTGAAGTGGAGCCAGTGTGAATGGAAGCAGAAGCTGCCCGCAGGCGGGGCAGAGCCGCCTGCGCGGTGGCCAGTTTCGGTGTGTCGCCGTAACGGGAGGAGACACAGCGGACAAAGAGGAACACAAGAATAGACACACAGCAAGAGCAAGCAGAAAGGGGGGGGAGGGAATGTAATAAATAAAAATAAATCTTTAAAGAAAAAATTAAATTAAAAAAAAGTTAGGCATAATAATAAAAAGATTGACATTTACAAAGTTTCCTTTGAAATAATTCAATGATATTAGCTAATAACAAATTCAATTAAGTATGTTCATTGTTCATCAAATTAAACATATTTTACTTATTGCTTTTTATTTTTCAAGAACTCATTGTATTCATTTATTTTTTAAAACCCTTTGTGATGAAGAATTTTAAAAGTACATTAGAGTAGAGAGAATAGTATATGAATCCCCATGTACCTATTACCCAGTTTCAAAAATTATTAACTCCTGGACAATCTGGTTTCAACTTTTTCCCCTTTTCTCCTTCTCCTTCTACTTCTCCTTCTCCTTCTCTATCTTATTCTTATTATTAAATTAACGTTTAATGGCTTTTTAAAAATTTTTTCCTTTATTAGAGAAGTTGTGGGTTTACAGAACAATCAGGCATAAAACACAAGATTCCCACATACCACCCTTCTACCTACACCTTGCACTGGTGTGGACCACTTGTTACAATTGATGAGAGTACATTTGCAGTTGATGTACATTTTTATAATTGTACTGTTAATTAAAGTCCATGGTTTAACTTAAGGTTCACTGTTCATATAATGCAGTTCCATGGATTTTTAAAATTTTTTACTCTCTTACCATCTATGCTAATATTTCTCCTGTTAATTATATTCAGATATATATTTCAGTGCCGTTAATTGTGTTCACAATGTAGTGTTTCCATTACTACCACTCATTGCCAAAACATTTCCATCTTATTTCTTATTTCACATAAGAACCCTGCACATTTTAAGACTTAATTTACCATTCACTATCCGCACCCTGTCCCCTGGTAACCTATATTCTAGTTTCTGACTCTATGAGTTTGCTTATTCTAATTGTTTCAAATCAGTTAGATCATACAATATTTGCCCTTTTGTGTCTGGCTTATTACACTCAACATGATGTCTTCAAGGTTCATCCATTTTGTCACATGTATCAGGACTTCATTTCATTTCTTGGCTGAGTAATACTCCATTTTATGTATATACCACATTTTGATTATCCATTCATCAGTTGAACACTTGTGTTGTTTCATCTTTTGGCAATTATGAATAATGCCAATATGAATATCGGTGTGCAAATATGTGTTTGAGTCCCTACTTTCAGTTCTTTTGATTATGTATTTATTAGTGGTATTATCTGGTCATTTGGTAGTTCTACACTTAGCTTTCTGAGGAACCACAAAACTCTCTTCAAAGTAGTTGCACCATTTATGTTGCCACCAGCAATGAATGCGTGTTCCAATTTCTCTGCATCCAATTCAACACTTTTATTTTTCAGTTTTTTAACAGCAGCGATTCTGATGGATTGTGGGTTTTGATTTACTTTCCCCTGATAGCTAATAATGTTGAGGATATTTTCATGTGCTTTCTGTCCATTTGTATATCTTCTTTGGAAAGATGTCTGTTCTAGACTTTTGTCCATTTTTTAATTGTGTTGTTTTTCCTTTAGTTGTTTAACTTAAAGAATTTGTTTATATATACTGGATAGTAATCATTTATAGGATATGTGGTTTCTAAATATTTTCTCTGATTATGTAGATTGTTGTTTTACTTTCATAATAAAGTCCCTGAAGAACAAAAGTGTTGTTGTTTTTTTTATTTTGATGAGGTCTCATTTGTCTATTTTTTCTTTTGTTGTTTGTGTTTTGGTTGTAAATTCTAAGAAATCATTACCTAACACAAGGACCTGAAGATGCTTCCCTACATTTTCTCCTAGGATTTTGATAGTTCTAGCACTTACATTTAGGTCCTTGGTATATGTTTCGGTCAGCCACAGGAGTGCCTTTTGAAATATACCAAAGATTGGTTGGTCTTTATAAAGGGTATTTATTTGGGGTAGAAGCTTACAGTTAAGAGGCCACAAAGCATAAATTTCTTCCCATACCAAAGTCCATGTCTTGGAGCATCCTTTGTTCCCAGGGCTGCGTTTCTCTCCAGGCTTAGCTTCTGTTTCCTTCACGAGTTCAGCTGTAGACCATGAGGCTTTCTATGCATTGCGTCTCTCCACAAGGCAGCTGTAGACTATCGGGTGAACGGCTCACTCCAGCATCAGAACTGCTTCTCAAATCTGCTTCTCCAAATCTCTGCTTCTCTAAATCTGCCTTTCTCAATCTGCTTCTCTCAATCTGCTTTTCTCCATCCTGCCGCTTGTCTAGCCTTTTATACTTGAGACCACCCCCACCGAGGGGTGGGGCTCAACGTCTCACTGACGTGGCAGTTAACGCCCTACTCATAACTTAATCATGCCCAGATGAACAGATTAGTTTACAAACATAATCTAATCTATATTTTTGGAATTCATAATTAAATCAAACTCAAACCATTACAGTATATTTTGAGTTGATTTTTATATATGGTGTGAGGTAAGGGTCCTTCATCTTCTTTTTGCAAATGGACACCAGCACCATTTGTTGAAGAGCCTATTCTTTCCAAATTGAGTGGTGTGGCAGCTTGAAATTATTTATGAATCCCAAAAGGAAAAAGATTATGTTTCTAAACTAATCTACTCAGGTGTGTGATACCCTTTGATTATATTAAATTAAGTTGAGGGCCCTTTGATTAGTTTACCTGTTAAGATTGCTTTTTGATTCAACCATGTCAGTAAGATGTGACTCAGGTTGAGTTCCTATCCCTTTGATAGATCTAATAAAAACAGAAACTCACACAGACAAAAACATAGGAAGAGAGAGCTCTGAAAATTTTGATCCTGCCACGTGACAAAAAGGAGAAGTTTCCAACAAATGAAGCCCTGGGGAGAGATGAACAATTTTGCCTGATAGATTACAGCTGACCTTGGGAAGAAAGCAGGGCAGCCAAGACTGATATGGGAAGCCCTAAGAAACAAGCCCTGTAACTTCCAGGAAAATGGCTAAGAATAGGTAGGTGGAGTTTGACCCTCTCACCAAAAAAAGCTAAGCAATGGCAGGGACCTATTTAAAGAAGTTGCTTTGGCTATATTTAAAACAGGAAAGTACTCTGAGTCATCTAGGAGAGTACTGGAAAGATAAAGAAGCTAAAGGAAAACCATG
>PVKH010018664.1:0-15068 GCA_004027955.1 Chaetophractus vellerosus | reverse complement strand
AAAAAAAAAAAGGAGATTGAACAAGACAAGGGGGTATTAAGTAAAACGGATAAGTAAATAAATAGAACACAACAGCAACAAAGATTAGAAGTTGGCTTGAGCTTCAGAAGAGACTTTGCACCAGGGTGAAAAAGAAATAGTCTGAAAGCAGGATTTGACATTTTGGCCAAGTGCTTAAAAGCCCAACTTGCATTCCTTCTGCAGGTGTGTTTTAAATACCTGGAAAGGCATTTGTTGAATCATGTAAATGAAATGATTTTTTAAATGCTGAACAGTTTTTCTCCTTTTGTTTTTTTCCACCAACTATTTAGTGCCAGGTAATGTTGGTCGTGTCTCCTGGTAACCAGTAGATCCAGCATTTTAAAATACTGGAGAAGAACTGTTCAGGTCATTTACTTTTGGGTCCAGAGCGTTTTTAAGCTTTTCCCTTTTGAAAGAAAAATATTTAAATCTAGAGTTTAGGGCCACAGGTCTGAGAAGTTCTGTTAATTCAGCCCTTAAGGAACATAGGCTGCCTTTGAGCTGAAGGGGAGGATTTTCTCAAAAACAAGACTCAAGAGTTTGGTTCACTGCTATCAGTCACCAGGAGGCCTAGGGTCAGTTGTTTGTTGGGAAGTTGGCTGAAACCAACTCCTTCCATGAGCACCTAGTTTTTTTTTAAAAAAAAGTTTAAGTTTAATATCCAAGAAACGTACTAAAAGCAAAAGGAAAAAGAGAATGTTGAAACGGCATGAAAGTATTTGCCTCATGGGAGTATGTCTAAATCTTTCCCCACTCAGACCTGAACTTTGTCTTCAGGATGCCATGGAAAATAGAACAAAATCATACCAAGCTTTGCAGTGAAATTCTGCCTTTGTTCTCTTACATGAACTAACCAGGTGTGTTTTTTTTTGTTGTTGTTGTTGTTTTTAAGATTTATTTATTTACTTTTTATCAATTTTACACACACACACCCCGCTTCCACTGTTCCTGTGTCCATTCACTGGGCAATTCTCTGTGTCTGTTTCCTACTCTCTCTTCTCATCCTTCTCCTCCTGTCTTCACCGGGATTTGATCCTGGGAACCTCCGATGCGGGAGTTGCCTGGCAGCCCGTGTGCCTTCTATATTTTTCTTTATTTTACCAGGAGGTCATGGGGATCAAACCCAGGTCCTTCCTTATGGGAGACGGGCACCCAACCATTTGAGCCACATCCGCACCCCCAGGTGTGTTTTAACTGCTAGTTGCCTCAAACTATTAAATCAGCAATATGTCCTGTTGTAGTAACATCTAACTCTCCCCACAGTGAATATGACCATCCCCTACCATGCTCACTCCCTTGGGTCACTTGCCTAAGATTCAGATTCAGAGTCCCAGGACAGAGTTTCCAATTGGCCAGGCCTAAGCCACATGCAAGCTTCCTGCAAGGGTCCTTGCATTTCTGGAGTTGGAAGCAGGTACCATTGACTACCAAAGCCAGCACATTTGGGGGAATTCCCCAAAAGAAGATTAGGGTGATATTAGGAAAGGGAGATCTATTGCTGGACAGCCAAAAACAGCAAATGTCAACCCAGATGTGTCCCATCTGTAAAAATTAGGTCAAATTGTATGATCTAAGACCACTTGCAATGATAGAATTATTGATCCTAGTTTATGTTTCTATATGAACATTTCTAAGATGCACACAATTGAGGTGAAAAGGGAAGATATTGTATAAGTGAGATTTCAAAATATGAAGCAAAGAATTTTTTTTTAATTTTAGGAAGGGAGAAAATCAAATTGCAATCTGGGTATAGTTATGTTGGCAATGTGCAGCAGAGTTTAAGTTGAAAGATTTACTAGTACTAAAATGGTCTGATGGTTGTAGTTAACAAGTAAGAACTGAATCCTAAACTCTTCTCTACTGTGCCAGTAATTAGTCTACTAATGTGCCCCAGCCTCTGCTTGTCTGCTGATGAGGAGAGAAATAATCCTGCTGCCTACATGCATAAGCATGTGTCTGGGGACTGTCAAGTATCAGTGTTATGCTAATTTTGCCTCTTGGATGTATGGTCATGTGTGATGGGGAGTGGGTTGGGAAATGTCTAATTGTAGAAAACAGTTTGATATTTGGGTTTGGACTTTTCCTTGTTGTAACCTAAGTTCCTTTAGGATTACAGGATCAAACTTTTCTTACTACCTACAGGTATGCTTGACTTTGCAGCCAGGTTTCATACATTACGGAATATACATTAAGGACCTTTTCCCTCCTGTTTTTTTAATTTAGCCAGATTTCTTCAGTAGGCACTGGTATTGATGGCCAACTCTCTGTGTATGTAGTACAGTACAAGAGAAGGGATTCATTTTTGTCAGATCTGTAGTCCTTTGGCCTCTGTTATTTGAAGCTTTTTATTATGAATTTCCCTTTCTGTGTGAAGTTCAGCAGGGTCATGAACTTCCTCCTACCTAGTGAGATTGAAAGAGGCTGCCCTAGCACCTTGAATCTGAAGTTAAACAACTAAATAAGCAGGGAAAGCTTATTGGCAGAGGGGAAAGTATTGGGAGAGTGCAATGTATCTGAAAGTTTCCCCTAATTGAACATTGTTCAGGACAAAAATATGACAGTTCGGATTATGTGTATTTGAATTTAACACAAATGCCAGCTCAACTTGCCTTGTGCAATAATATTACCTGCTATTCAGTATTACTCAATAGTTTACCTATAAATTATGGCTTCAGGCAGAAATACCAACAAACTCAAGAGTTTAGCATTACAAACATTCTAAACGAGGAAATCTTCCTTCATTTTAAGGTTGAAATGAAAGTATTTTACCCACTTTCTGAAACCCAGTCCCCCATAGAAATGATCCATTTTTTCTTGTATGTATTGCATGTAAAGCAGAAGAATTTCTATCCAACTGATATTCAGCCAGTTATGTTGTTGCTTTGTTTTGCTTCCTTGGCTTTCCTGCTAGTCTTGGATGATCACCCTGGCTACATTCCTCAAAGATTATTTCAACCTCAAAACAGTTCAGCATTTTCTTCCCTTAGTTGGCCTTTTCCTCTATACTTTGCTTTAGAAAAAACTGCCAGTTAACAAATTTCATGTTCTAGGAAGTACTTTTGATTGGGAGGGATTAGCACAAAGTACTTCCCCCAAATATATTTGGATATTTGCATTTCTGTAAGATGTGTATATATTCTTCAGTGATTCAACTTTAGCTGATTTTGACCTTCCAATATTTTTTAGAGTATTATTTCCTCCATTTTTTTGAGACTGAAACTCATACTGTCCCTCCCAACAGAAATTACAGTTAATTTCTGAACTGTTAAGCTGAACTGGATTCATTTCCAAAGACCTTATTTACCCTGGTTCTTCTCTCAGGCAGATGTTCTGCATTTCCCTTAGTACATCCTTTCTGTTTATGGCCTTGTTAGAAGGGGGTCAAGGAATGAGAAGAATTCTTTTCTCTCACTCCTGTACCCTACTTTTAAATTATATTCTGTTGAGCTTTCAAGTCAGACCTTGGTTTAAAGCCTTGCCTTACAGATTACTAGTTGTATGACTTTGGGCAAATAGTTTGTGGTCTCTGAGCCTCTCAGGCTCTTAAATGTAAAATGGGGATAAATAGTACATACTCTATAGGTTCATTGTGAGGAGTAAATGAAATAATGTAAGGGGAAGTACCTAGCATATTGTAGGTATCTAGCCCAATTAGTTATTATTAGATCATTTCATATATCTAACCAGGGATGCCTTTCTCTTTGTTGAGCACGTGAACTTATGGAAAGAAAGGAATAGGTGTTTTCCAATTGTGTTCTGATAAAGGCTCTGGAGAACATTATTACTCTCTGTTAGAAAGGCAATACTGTGTCATTTTCTTATCAAGCAGCTTGTTATACTCAATCTTTTAGATCAAGAGAGAATGGTATTGTCTTTAATTTGTATCTTCCTTAATATATGGGGTTCTTGAGTCCTCTTGGATTTGTGTTAACTTAATTGTAATCACATATGGAAGCTCCATAGAGTTTACTGGAGAAGTTTTGTTTCTTGGCCAGGAACGAAAGAACTGGTCAATTAAGAAAACAGGTCAAAGTTGTCACCTGCTTTTCTAAAGAACAGAATTTTAATTAGAGACCAACTCCATGTCAACTGATTCTTTCTCAAGGCAGCTGTTTCAGAAAGACTAATAGTTACATAAATGAATCTCTTACTATTCTGGCAGGAAATACTAAGCTTTTACCTTACACTGAAATACATGTGGTTAAATTTACATATAATTGTATTCATATGCAAATAAAACATTTATTCATCAAGTTGAATTTAATCCACCTAAACTCTTGTGGTTATGAGTTTTGTTTGTTCGCTTCCATGCCGCCACGCTGCCATTCCATCTTTGGTAGAATTTATAAATCTTTTGAGGTTTTTTTTTTCAGTGATAATAAGGGATTTTTGTAATTGGTCATACTCTTCATTCCTGGTTCCCTTATGTCCAACAAGATACCAGTTTTGTGATAACTGGCAAGTTCTGGCCATAGAATAAAGAGAATTGTGTCTGCCATGATTGTCTGGAGCCTATATCACATGTCTTCTGGTCCATTTGGATCTGCTGTGCATTTTGTTCTGTCAGAAAAGTTTGTTGAGATTTGTGTAAATTATCCAAATAGAAGGGCCTCTTTTCCTTCTTACCATATGTGAGTTTGACTCCTGGTCTATCTTTTATAATCAGTTTTCAGGATCCAGGTAGCTTTGAGTTAACTAAGGGCCCTAGTACTCCATGCTCAACCTCCATCTTGTAAAAATACTACATATGTTTTAAAGAACCCATTTAGATATGCTTTAAAGTATAAGCAACAAATGTATCTAAGAACAATGTTACAGAACTCCAAAAAACTAACTCCAGGAAGTTCATTCTTAACTGGTGTTTATCAAAGAGAAACTACTTCCATCTCACAAAAGGAATTACTGAAGTATTCTCAGTTGTTAAAAGTTCTCAACAAATACACTTCTTTTGTAGATGTGGAGAATCACTTTGTTCACTGGAAACCAAAGTGTCCAAAGCTGCTATTTTCCCTGATAAATAGGTAGAATGTTTAGCTTTGCTTTAAAAATATTTTCATTTAGTAAAGCAGACAGTTGATGTATTGGCAGAAGTGTGAATTTCATTTCCTGTCTGTGGTATGCCCCCCTCATCCTGTCACTCAGACATTTTGTTTTAGGTTGTTCCCGTAATGTGAGTGAAACAGAGTGACCCACTGCAGGGTGACGTGCGCACACCACGGATGTAACAAGAGACAAGGCTTGTGCAACAGACCACAGAAGCGCAATGCTTTATTTAAAGATGAAAACAAAACAAAATCAAGACAGCCCCTCCCAGCCAGCATGCAAATTTTTTAAGTGGTGTCTGGATTCTTATGTTTTGTTTTTAGAAGATACATTCCAATCCATTTGGCAAGTTACCTCAAAGATTTACCAACTTCATGCCACTTGATTACAGGATAAAATTGACTCAACAACTGACAGTGTTATAGAACTGATTTAATTTGTTTTCCAATTAATTTGTAATTCACCAAACATTTGTATTTTACAGTCCATTAATCTGCCACATATATTCTATATATTATATATCTCATATAATTATTATTTACCTGTGAGATTATAGAATCTCTATTTTCTTGTCCTAGATTATTATTCCTGCATCAGTGTTGGGTCAGATAATGGGACAGACATAACAATGTGGAAAAAAATCCCTGGATGAATTCATTCATCCATCAGATATCTATTGAGCACCTAATATATACCTGGCACTATTTCTAGTGATCAGCAAAATAAAGTCCTTGCCCTTGTGGAGCATATATTCTAATTTAGGGAGATAATTGCCATGAAATATATAAGTGATAAATAAAATTTTAGTTTATGATAAATATTCTGAAGAAAACAAAACAGAGTAACAGATAGGGTATCATTGGGGTAGGGTTGGGTTAGTATTGGAGCTGAGACTTAAGTAGTGACGTGCCAAGGGAAAAGTGTCCCAAGTAGAGAACAAACAGCACAAAGGCCCTGAGAGAGGAATGTTGAAGAAACAGAAAGAAGACAAGTGCAACTACAGCATTTTAAAAGGGTTGATTATTCAAGATGAGATCAGAGAAGTGGCTTGTGATTGGATCTTATGGGGCCTTTAAGGCCAAGCTTAAGACTATGGCTTTGTTTATAAGTGCAAAGGGAAGACATTGCAGAGTTTTAAGCAGGGAAGTGACATATCTGATCTATCCATCTAATTTTTTAGTTACTCTGATTTCTCTCTGGTGAGTGGACAGTAATGGGGCAGAAGTGGTCCAGACTAACCAGTTTTAGGAGACTTTTGGCTGATCTAATGTCAGGGATTTGTTTCACTCCAAGGGTGAAATTCAGGGGATACGGATATAGAACAAATAAGACTGGCCATCAGTTAAAGCTGGTGTGTGATGGAAACTTGGGGTCATTATATTATCCCCTCTACTTTAGTGTGTTTGAAATTTTCTGTAACTTGTTAACAGTGGAAAAATAATGGTGCCATGGACCAGGGTGATATTGGTGATGAAAAGAAGTGGTCACATTCAAGATATATTTGAAAGTAAAGCCCATAGGACTTACTGATGAATTAAGTACTTGGTACAAGCAACTGGGTGGATGAGGATGGGGATCATGTTTGGGGTACTAAGGATGGATTAAGAGTTTAGTTTGGCAATGTTAAATTTAAGATACCTGATTAGATTTCCAGGTAGCAATGTTGAGTAGGCAATAAATTATACAAAATGTCATCTAATTCTGAATAGCAGTACAATACTTATAAGCAAATTTAGAACCCTCCATTTTGTGTTTCTAAACTTGGCCATTAGTGATTTTAAAGTTCTATCCTTTTCAGATTCTATGAATAACATTGAAAAAACTTTGCCTATTAATGTGAAACAATTTATATTTTCTGTTGCTATTCACTATTATTTGTATTTTGAATAGCTTTTATTCTCAGCAGTGGTTCTCCACCTCTATTAGCTGTTATCCACATGAAGAATGACGTTAACAAGGGGCACATACTCCCTGTTAACACACAATTCCTGGTGCACTACTCCTTTCAGTGCATGTGGGGATGCAAACTGGTGAGAGTAAAATTTTGAGCTAACACTTAAGTGCATGTGTGTTTATTTTAAACAAATCTTTTGGCAAACTTTGGACCTGTTACTAATTCGTAACATATTTAACATCAGAGTAGGACACTATTGAAATACCGTTATTAATAACCATGGATCTAATAATAACTAATATTTATTAAGGGCTTACTGTGTGCCAGGTACCACTATATGAAGCTCTAGTCTCACAGCAACCTCATTTTATTATCTACATAGGGAAATTGAAGACCAAAAGTTTCACTCAGGTAGGAAGTAATAGAGCCAGGCTTCAAACCCAGACAGTCTGGTTCTAGAGCCTTCGCTCTAAATTGCTACCACATGGAATATTAGATGTTTTGTTTTAGAAAATTGTCTAGAGTAGATAGGACTGTGAGCAAGTAGAGTCTCTCTCTAGTTTATTTTTACTTCATCCCATGAAGTTGAGACATGGGAATAGGGAAAAGAAAACAATCCTAAAGTGGGTCTCCATCTTATTCTTTGATTTCTTTCCTTAAGTAATTTATTTTCCTTTGATCTTTTCCCTGTAGCATCAGTGAGAGCTTTCTAACTGTCAAAGGTGCTGCCCTTTTCCTACCCCGGGGAAATGGATCATCCACACCAAGAATCAGCCACAGGCGCAACAAGCACGCAGGTAAAGATCCACATGTACTGTTCTTGGTTACCTTGCCTTTTGTTTTGTTCTAAAAGGCTGACTACCTTATCCCCATTTCTCCAACAGTTCTGTAATTGTGAAAGAAAGCATCATACTATGCTATAATCACTTTTCTTCCACTCTCATGGAACATATTTCTAGCACTTAGCAGGATGCTTTAAACGCATTGTAAATGTTCAAAAATTTTGTTGGAATGATAATGAGAAGGTACAAAAATATGCTCATATTAGTATTAATATGTGACCTCTCAGTTAAGATTTTGATATCTAAAAGATATTCATATGTTCTCTGGGATTCTGCGCAAACTCATTTTAGCTAATCAAAAATTAAATTTGTTTCTGTCTGTTCTATAGTGATGATAGGACGGGAATGATATAGTATATTATTAAGGCAAAACTAAACTCACTGTCATTGCCATGATAACAGGAGTTATTATATCACATATTGACAACCAGTACTTTAAAAAAAAACAAAAAACAAAACAGAAGCAGGGATCTTTATTATGGTCTTCTCGAGTGGAGGTAGAGGGGGAGCTTGAGTCCCAGGCCTGCACCCAGGGAAAGACTGAGGAGTGGCAAAGACCCCTTGGAGCCCCACCCCTCCCTGCCTCCTCAGGGTTGTACTCTGACACTCCCACCCACTCCAAGTCCTTTTCTCCAGCCTTCCCCAACCTCTGGGGACACAGAGCACCAAGAACTGATAACCAGGGCCCTGAACCTTCCAGGGCCACAGCTGGTACATTTGATGGCCAGGGCCTCCAATTGGTTCTGAAAGCCCCTTACTGACTCCAAGGGAGCAGAGCCAGGACCAGGTGTGGGGCAGAGTGCAGGATCCAGGCTTGTCTCCCCACAGGAAGATAAGGAGAGCTTAATACACGTGCCACGCGCATGCATGCGAGCACACACACACACACACCAGGATATGGTGGGGAAGCTCCTTCTCTGTCCTCTAGAACAGAATAAGCTCTTGTTATATGTGGCAGGGAAAAGGAAGCAGGGGTTGATCCTCTAAGTAGGACCCATGAAGAGGATGAGCTGAGCTCCTCCAGGGCAAAGATGAAACTCCCACCTTTGGACTTGCCTTTTCTCTATACTTTTCCTTCCTTTTGCCTCTGGTGAGCAGCTAAGAGTCTGGGCCAGGGTGACTGATTGGACAGTGGGGATCTGTCCCTAGAGATATTCCCAACACATTTATCTGGTTTATATGTACCATATATACCACCATATACACTGCAGCACACAGCATGGCAGGGTAGTGGCTGTAGGGGACTAGTAAGAATAGCCACTCTTGGGGCCAAAGGGCTGAGCCGGTCCACTCAGCTCTGGGAGGTAGGCAGAGTTTTCACCAAGTGGGACAAAGGGACTATGTCCTCCTCACTGATTGGGCAGTCAGACTCCGTCTTGAAAGCTGGACACTGATTGTCTGGGAAGAGGAGCCCAGGCTCACACACAGACTTGTACACATAACTCTCACCAGCCATCTTCTGTATGGCCATGCATAATGAAAAGGCTTTTTCATTATAGTATCAGATTGAGCAGCTCAGTTTTTCATAATGCATGGCCAGCTGATTCTTCTGGATGCCCCAGAGCCTGGTGACCTCCTCAAGTTTCATTAGTTTGAACTTCATCCCCAGCCTATCCAGCCTATCATTAAGTAGGCATTCACTGAATCATATAGAGGGCCACCAGAAACTGCCACAGCTATATGGCACCCTGGCACTGGTAGGGTAGCCCCTCTTGGAATGCTGCAACCCCTTCCTGCTTGATGCGTCCTTCAAATTTCTCAGGGATGATGCAGGCATCATCTCAAAGGTTTCTCATAGCCATAGCCCATGGTGCCATCACCTGGAGCTGGAAAGGGCCCAGAGAAAGCCTCTCTGTGAAGGTACATTGAGGCACAGAAATCCAGGGACATCTGAGTCATAGGTGAATTCTATCTGCTCCTGTTTGATTACCAGCCCTGCTTCCAGTGTAGGTCCCTGGTCCTGGTTCTGGAGGAAGCCAAGTAACACTTCCATACATACTGAGAGCATATATGCATGTGCTAATCCACTTGGTAGCATCCTGAAGGACTGAACCAGGATACATATTGCAGGCTCACTGTCACAGAACTTGCCTGTGTGTAGAAGGCAGCTCACAGAGCTCTACTACAGGATGCTACAGGAGAACATTCGGATCACAGCTGTCTAAGGCAAAGGTTTACTGGCTATAGGACATACATTGCAGTGCCTGGGACATTGAGGGAACACTGTTTCCTAGGGAAGAGGGCACATTCTGCATATAAATGGAAGGAATTCCCAGGGACACACACACGTACCCAGGACAAGACATATGCACAGAAGAGACTGGGGAGGACCCTATGCTTGTGTCTTGGGCTCTTCCCTAAACTTATTGTTAGGAAAATAAGCTCTGAAGGAGAGCACTCACACAAGCCAATCTGCAAAGATTTGGAAAGGTATTCTTTCTTCCCTTTCCCTTCCCCTTCCCCTTTCCTTTTCCCTTTCCCTTTCTTTTTTGTCAGTTCTTAGCATTCAAGAAAATCTCTGTCATAACACTAGCTGGGTAGAAGCTTAAGGAACAGATGCCTCAATGTCTAAATTTCAGAGATAATAACATTAAAATATCAGAATGTGCAGGTTGCAGCAAAAGATTACAAAACATAAAAGAAATGAACAATAGCTTGTGCAGAGGAGCAGGATAAAGAAACCATCAACAAGGAGGCTCAGAGCTTGGACATAGCAGACAGACTTTTCTTAAAATGGTCCTGAAAAAGTTCAAAGAGCTAAAGGAAAACATGGACAAATAACTAAAGGAAATCAAGAAAATAGATGAGTACAAAGAGAATATTAATAAAGAGACAAAAATCATGAAAAGGAACCAAACAGAGCTGAAGATCATAGTAACAAAAAATTCCCTTGAGGAATTCAACAGCAAATTGGAGCTGGCAGAAGAAACAATCAGTGAACTTGAAGATAAGACAATTGAAATCCTTCTCTGTCTGAGAAACAGAAAGAAAAAAGAAAGAAAAGTAAACAGAGCCTGAGAGACCTGTGGGACAACATCAAGTGCACTAATATATACATTGTGGCAGTCCCAGAAGGAGAAGAATGAGGAAAAGGGACAAAGAATATTCAAAGAAGTAATGGCTGAAAACTTTCCAAATTTAATGAAAGACATGAACATATGCACCCAAGATGCTCGGCGAATGCCAAACAGGATAAGTTCAAATAGACCCACACCAGAACATATGATAATTTAAAGTGCTGAAAGCAAAAAATTGCCAAACAATAATTCTGTATCCAGCAAAACCGTCTTTCAAAAATGAGGGAGAGAGGAAGCAGATGTGGCTCAAGTGGTTGGGCTCCCATCTACCATATGGGAGGCCCTGAGTTTGGTTCCTGGGGTCTCCTGGTGAGGGCAAGCTGGCCCACGCCCATGGAGAGCTGACAGCCCATGCCTGTGGAGAGCTGGTGCAGCAAGATGACAAGACAAAGGGAGAAAAGCAGATAGAGGAAAACGCATAGAGAATGGATGCAGAAAGCAGACAGCACAAGCGGCGGTGGGGGTGGGGGGGAATAAATAAATAAAAATCTTAAAAAAAAATGAGGTAGCAATTAAGACATTTCCAGATAAAGAAAAGCCAAGGGAGTTTGTCAGACTAGACCAGCCCCACAAGAAATGGAGTACTGCAGGTTGAAAGGAAAGAACACCAGACAATATATTGAAGTTGCATGAAGAAATAAAAATCTCCAGTAAAGGTAATGACATGGGTAAATATAAATGCCAGTGCTATTGTATTTTTATAATCCCACATTTTACTTCCTACAGGATCTAAAACACAAATGAATAAAAAATAATAATAAATCAGTGGTTTGGGACTTATAATGTATAAATGTGTAATTTGCCACAAGAACTACGTAAAGTTGGGATAAGTGCATAGTGTGTACATACTCTTCCTTAAACTTATTGTTGGAAAAATAAGCTTTGAAGTTAAGTTGGTTTCAAAGTAAACAATATTTTTATAGAATTTGAATGTTATATTTAAACCCCATGGTAATAACAAAGTAAATATTGGGAAAATATGCCCAGAAAGGAATGAGAAGGGATTCTAAAGGGTTCACTACAAAACCGAGCAAAGGACTTGCTTAGACATTTCCCTAAAGAAAATACACAAATGGTATAGACATACAATATAATATTTTTCAGCTCTAAAAAGGAATGAGGTTCTAATACATGCTACTACATGAGTTAACCTTGAAGATATCATGCTGAGTGGATCTTAGCTACTAGCAGAGGCAAGAAACATATGGGAAAGTGTAGGGGATTTTAATGGAACCAGTATTTTGCCTCTGTTAGTCTCTGCAAAGAACAGTTTCCCAGTAGGAAAGTCCCAGTTTGCTTATAGCAGTACTGTTTGCCATTAACAAAACTGAGTTTCCACATACCTGACTCACATAAAAAGTCTTGCTCTAGGGCAGGCTCCTTGGCTCTTGTCTGACTTTCAAATAAACCAGTTGGATCTTTTTTTTTTTTTTTTTCCAGTTGGATCTTTAGACCAATAGTGCTTGTAGTAAATTGGGCTACTATCTACCTAGAAATGGTTCTCCTCCATAAGTCCTCCTTTCTGAAAATCCTTTGCTTAAGTTATTTCTCCTGATAGGACAGAAGGAAATCTAGTTTTTATAAAGCTTAAAATGCTTAACTCAGGGAACCAGCTGTGGCTCAGTTGGTAGGGCTCTGGTTTACCACATTGGAGGCCCCGGGTTCAGTTCCCGGAGCCTCCTGGAGAAGGCAAGCCACCACGAGCAGGCAAGCCACCGCGCGGTGAGCTGACTCAGCGGGATGGCTGCAGCAGGGGGAGACAAGCAGACACAGAAAAACGCAAAGCAAATGAACACAGCAAGCACAAGCAGCAAGGGGGGGATATATAAATAAAAATAAAAATAAATCTTTAAAAAAAAAAGATGCTTAACTCAATTGCCCTTTTAACGAATTGCTTTTCATTATTTATGCCTAATGCTTTGTCTCTCCACACTGGTTCTTTTTAAAAAATAATTAATTTTTTAAAAATAGGTTTAAGATATGATTCACATCATATAATTCACCCACTTAAAATATGCAATTGAATGGTTTTTGTGTATTCACAGAAGTGTGCAACCATCACAACAATCCGTTTTGGAACATTTTCATCAGCTTAGAAAGAAAGCCCATACCATTTGCAGTCACTTCCTATTTCCCTCATTCCCACCCTACCACTATACTAAGCAACCACTAATCTACTTTTTGTCTCTATAGATGTGCGTATTCTGGACGTTTCATATCAATGGAATTATTTACCTGATCTTTAGAGACTGACTTTTTTCACTTAGCATAATGATTTCAAGGTTGGTCCATGTTGTAGCATGTATCAGTACTTCATTCTTTTTATGGCTGAATAATATTCTGTTGCATGGATATACCACATTTTGTTTATCCTTTCATCAGTTAACGGATATTTGGTTGTTTCAAACCTTTTGGCTAATATGAATAGTGCTGGTATGAACATTAGTGTATAAGCTTTTGTGTTGACATATATTTTCATTTGGGGGGAGGGTATGTAACTAAGAGCCCACACTGATTCTTATACCAAAGACTTAGGTTTTGCCTCTGGGTTTGAAATGAAGTATAGATTTGGCCAAACATAATGACTCTCCTTTATAATTTGTAAAGTTTAAAGACTCTTCAGCAATGGGATTGGTCAGAAACCAGCAGTGAAATGGAGAAAAAAAAAAGGCAGCAAAATATTCTTTAAGACAAGGAAAGAAAAACTTTCAGACTTGCTGACCTTGCAGATCAGGACACCTGTTTGCCAACCCACTTTTTTTTCTTCCTTCCTCTCTCCCTTTCTTTCAATATCAGTATTTCATCTCATTATTAACAGCTATGAGGTTACCTGGAGGAAAATTATATGTAGATTCCAAGACCAGTGTAAGAAGAGATTACACTGACATCCATGATTATTTGACTGTTAGTCACTTTAGATTCTTAAAAAAGGGCTAGAGTTACGTAGGTAAGATGAAATGTTTTGTTCTTTAATTGTCATCGTTTATGATAACACCTTATCTAATGATCTCCCACCAGCCAAAACCTCAAACTTCCTAGTGCAGAATGTGGAATATAAGGAAACCTATAATAGTTTAATATAAATAAATTTCAACTTAGTTTCATAGGATGTATAAGAACAAATGAGGGTTCAAATAATGGTTGGCCATTTTGAAGTACACAATAGTAGTGTTCAGTGGAATATAAATCCCTTGGGATCTGCTGTATTTAACAAGTACTCTTATTTTAATATCAGTCCCTATTGAGGAAGTTGTTTTAAACTGTTGACATTATTTTGGGGAAACAGAAAAATCTTCTTGGATTAAGTGAAACTGAAGTCTGCAGTTAAAGGTTTTACCAAGCTAGGAATTGCAAAATGGTTAGCTTTTATGTTGAGGATAATTCCTTTAACATTTATACTTTTAACTAGGATCAAACATAAAAATGGGTAAGTATGATATTCACACGCCCAATTTCAAGATGCCCTCATTGCTACCTTCAGTGGGCCCGAGAACACAGCCAGCATGTTCTCTGCCCAACAGATCAGAGCATTGTTCTCATCAATATCTACCATCTTATAAAACTGCGATGGGTTTCAAGTGATCCTTCCTAGGACAGACACAGAACAAATTGTAACGTAGGGTTGACTAAAAGTGAATGTATAAACATGCAGTCTACCATTCTCCCTTTCCATTTAAAAAGAAGTCAGTAATTATTAAGACACTCCCTTAATTCCTGTGTCTATAGAGTACTTTAGTGAACCAGAACTTTTCTTTTTATAAAAATCATTAGGGTAGATGGAGTCTTCTCTATTGACATTAGAATGGAGAGTAATTATCTTTATTTTGTAAATTTTACCAGGTGATCTCCAACAACATCTCCAAGCAATGTTCATATTACTCCGCCCAGAAGACAACATCAGGCTGGTGAGTTGGTGGTATCAGCATAAATCTTTCCCTCAGAAGACTATTTAAGATAGCCAACATTAAACAGCCGTTTTTCTGTCTCATTACATTTTTTTACTAGAGGAATTGTGGGTTAACAGAAAAATCATGCATAAATCAATATATTTTTATGTCCTCCAGTGCTGGAACAATGTAGAATAGGAAAGAAGAAATGGTGTGTCCCTGTCATCCAGGAGCTTAGAATTTAATGGGGAATATGAACTAATGCAAAGTAATTTGAAATAATTTGATGGTTCAAGACTGTTGG